>JBAPLH010000011.1:1337500-1542500 GCA_037897445.1 Ceriops zippeliana
TTAGTGTTTCATATTCCCCCTTTTGATTCTCTCTCTCTCCCTCTCCCTCCATTGTTTTTCCTTTGTAGATCGGTTCTGCACTGAAGAAGCTGTTTGATGGTGGCGTAGTGAAGCGTGAGGAGTTGTTTATCACTTCCAAACTCTGGTAATTGTTATTATCCCGCATACGGCTGGTAACATTTTATCATCGGTTTAAAGTGCACATTATAAACTGACCCAAAGGCCTAGTTAGTAATGGAATCTTATGGTGATCTACAGGTGTTCTGATCATGCACCAGAGGATGTCCCAGTGGCTCTCCACGGCACTTTGCAGGACTTGCAACTTGACTATCTGGATTTGTATCTGGTATGTATATTTCTGTTGATCACTCTTCTTTTCTCTTAAGGAATTGACAACTCATGATGATCAGATTTATTTATTTATTTATTTTTGCTTATGCACCATTTATAGGTTTTTCTGCGCTGACAACTGGAATAACTTTGTCATTGAAATAATCTCAAGTTTGAAAGCCACCAAGGCAATTATATTGTGTTTACATTGCTTTGTTCTTTTGATCAAATGTGGTGGTTTTTTTTTTTTTTATCGCAGATCCATTGGCCAGTCTGCATGAAAAAGGGGTCAGTTGGCTTTAAGGCCGATAACCTTACACACCCAGACATACCCAGTACGTGGAAAGCAATGGAGGCACTGTATGACTCCGGCAAGGCTCGAGCTATTGGAGTTAGTAATTTCTCGTCAAAGAAGCTTGGGGATCTGTTAGCAATAGCACGTGTGCCTCCGGCAGTTAACCAAGTGGAAAGTCACCCTGTATGGCAGCAGCCAAAGCTTCATGAATTTTGCAAATCCAAGGGAGTCCACTTGTCTGTGAGTGTTGATTTGAAAGTCGTGTTATTCTTACAGATATTGGGATTTATTATTATTTTCTTGTTCAAACATTCAATCCCTTATTTGTTATCCAATTTATGATTATTGCCGCTTTCCTGGGTGCAGGGGTATTCACCATTGGGTTCCCCAGGTACAGGGAGCATTAAAACAGAGGTTCTTAAGAATCCCACTCTTAATATCATTGCAAATAAGTTGGGCAAGTCCTCTGCACAAGTGGCTCTTCGTTGGGGTCTGCAAATAGGTCACAGTGTGCTGCCAAAGAGCACAAATGAGGCAAGAATCAAGGGGAACCTTGATATTTTTGATTGGTCTATTCCTGAAGACTTGTTTGCGAAGTTTTCTGAAATCGAGCAGGCAAGTTGTGGATGAAAATTTCTCTCAAACTCTGTTTCTTTATGCCTTATTCTTTACTGAGTCTTGTGCACTGTAGATTATTGACCATTCGTTTGATCGTGCAGGAGAAACTTGTCAAAGGAACTGCATTTGTGCATGAGTCATATGGAGCATACAAGACGCTGGAAGAACTCTGGGATGGTGAAATATAAACAGGCACCGGATGTTTCAGACGTTCCGTTTTCTTTTCCAATTCCTATCGTATCATGCTTAAGTTTGCATTTCTGCCAGAGAGGCGGCTAGTTGAATTTTCCAAAAAATAATGTGTACTATGGTTATCCGGAAGTATGATAAATTTCTTACCATTTTATGAGTTACGTTGGGAAACCGAAAACCTCTTGTCTTTCCAATATTCGTTTGCTCTTTATGCAATATAATCCAGAAGGGGAGGGATGGAACTGGAAACGAAGCTTATTTGCATGTCTTCCCAATTCTGATTTTGTTACATAAGTAGACGAACATAATGGGTCATGCGCGACGATGCTCGATTTCCTGCTCAAAATATCTCTCGAAACTCTCATTCTCCGTTTCTTTGTTCATTTCTTAAGTTCAATCCCCAAAATTCTCTTTACTCAAAACCTTTTCTCTTCATTTTTTTTCAACTTCGATATCCCAACTTTCTTCTAGACTACTAACAGGTCCGTTTCGATGGACCCTCGAATTACTGCTTTCGTGGCGAATTAGGCACCCGGAATTGTCTAAGACTAGTCAAAATGGCCAGTTCGTGACGTGAGCAGCGAGTTTATATATTATAATATATCAGCAGCAAGCAAATTCTTGTTTTCGAGATTCAAGACTCTCGCTTGGCATCAAAACCTTCCAGTCGCGGCGTCCGTTTACTTTCAGCGATCCCGTTTGCGGCTTTACATTTGTATTGTTCTCTCGTTTTCTTTTTGCTTTATTATTAAGTGTCATTTTTGCCTGTACAAGTAGAGGGACTGTACTGTCCTTCCCTATCTCCGTCTTCGTTTTGTGAATATTAAATTGGTGGAGATACCGAGTAATCTGGAGGAGTGAGCTTCTTTTCTTTTTTACGTTTTTTACTTTGTCCAGCGCGCAATGCACGAGAGAAAGTGCATGGTAGTGGAACATTTCGTTGTCCCATAAATCAGCTGGTTGTGTAACTAGCTTAGCCAATAGCATGAATCGACATTTGGTCAATGAATTCGACCTAAGACATTTGTCTTGTTCGACATTTACCTGTACGTGAGCAGACAACTCCTAATGTATCATTGCGAGCTTTCTCATCGGACAAAACCTGAGAATACAAATTACGTCTTCTATTCTATCTGAGGAGTCAAGCCAATGATATGTCTTTTCAAAACTCGATCTTGATCGTGACACATGGCGCTTTCGGGGGTATATTCACCTGTGGGTTCTCCCGGCACCACCTGGATCATGAGTGGTGCCCTGAGGAATCCCATCTTAAGCATGGTCGCAAAGAATTTGAGCAAAACACCGGATACAGGAAAAACTTTGATGCCTTTCAATGGCTTGGCTTGCCAAATTTTGGGGTAAGGAAAATTTACCCACTTTAAATTCAACCTGAAAAGAGTATTTAGCACCATTGGCAAAAGCCACCACGATGATGTAGTTAATAAATAATAATAATAATAATGAATAAATAAATAAATAAGCCGAAAAACTTAAAAATTCGAACTGCTAATCTTCTCTCCTGGAACAAATCCCATGGACCGATTGCCTAATCAAAGCAGAGTACCTAATGGGAAAGCATCTTCAGTTCCCCTACAGACTTACCGTTACAGCCCAATAATTAGTGTTAAAACCATGGATATTAGTGTTTTTTTTTTTTTGAAGGTTCGAACTCAAGTCCAGCAAGTTGAAACGATATTAGGAAAATTAATAACTCAAAAAAACGCACTAATTGCATTCGCGTGTATCAGACGCACGAAATCTAACCCCCCCCCCCCCAGCGACCATAGCCCCTCTGTTCTCTGTTCTATGTATAAAAATGGGCCAAAAACCCTAAACCCTAATCGCGGAGGCTCAACATTCAAGGCCACTTCCCCCTTGAACACCTGCGGATGGCCTTCAATTCAATGTTTCGCAGAGCCTCTAAATCCCTGCTTCCTCTTGCAATCCGCGCCGTCGGATCCCAGAGAACCATTCAGAGTGCCGTCTCCACCGTCCTTTGCTCTGAAAAGCGCAGTCTTGGCCGCGATATCAGATGCGAAAGATACCTTCTTTTTCCCCGATTCTCGACCGCCACCGCCAACAAGCCGAGCGCCGATGATAGTCTGATTCGAGTTCTTGAAAACGAGATCGAATGCGCCGAGGAACCCAAGGATGTCAGTACCTTTGTAGAGTAGTATCGAATTTTTTTAGCAATTTTGAATTTTGTGGCCTTTCTTGTGGGTTACTTCGGTTGAATATAGTTCTTCTGTATTTATTTTTTTGGTTCGGTGATTCATATATTCGTATTGATTCGGCAGAAGTTAAGAAATTGTGTTGTTTTACGATTGTGTTAGCTTGGAAACCAAAACACAGTATACTATTTTGCCGCACGCAAATTAAGGAGACCTTGTAATTCTTGCATAGTTTTTGTGATATGTCAAGAGGTTAGATTTAGTTCTTTCATTATAGTTGCGTATTTTCCCTTAATGATTTGAGTTCCTTAAGGAATTATCTGTATTTATTATTGGGTTTTTCCTTCTATGTGTGTATCTGTGCATTCGTTTGATTGTGTCTGTGCAAATGACTGAGAAGTGTAATTCACCCCTGGAATGTGCTTCAAGGAATCGATCTTGAAGTTTTTCAGAGGGCATCTATGCACGCTGAAAGAACTTTTCATTTGCTCGGCTTATTCTGCAATCAGGTGGAAGCTGTCTCGGATGGATTTCCTTTTGAAATTCAAGATAATCCTGGAGAGAGAGTCATATTGCTGAAAAGAGAGTACCTTGGTGAGACTATCAAAGTTGAAGTTCACATGCCTAATGCCGGAGCGGAGGTGGAAGATGATGATGTCACCCAGTATGATGATATTGAGTCCAGTGTACAACCTGGCATCCCTATGGTTGTGAGTGTTTCCAAAGGAAATGGTCAGTGTTTGGAGTTTGGCGTCACGGCTTTCCCTGACCAGATCACAATCGACAGCTTGCTAATTAAGAGCCCAGAAAGTTCCGAAGATCAGCTTGCATATGAAGGGCCTGAATTTAAGTAAGTTCAGTTGGTTTGCAATATTATGGACTTCAAGTGACTCCAGTGGGTTTTACCGCGTGTAGTAATTTATTTTCTGTTTTTCCCGTGCCAGCGATATGGACGAGAACCTGCAGAGGGCTTTTC
Source organism: Ceriops zippeliana (assembly GCA_037897445.1). Lineage (NCBI taxonomy): Eukaryota > Viridiplantae > Streptophyta > Magnoliopsida > Malpighiales > Rhizophoraceae > Ceriops > Ceriops zippeliana. Next base: position 1,342,083 of record JBAPLH010000011.1, read on the forward strand.
ATAAGTATCTTGAGATAAGAGGGATCGAAACTAGCGTTACAAACTTTTTGTTGGAGTACATGAACAACAAGGACAACCAAGAATATCTGCAATGGCTGAAGAATCTCAAAATTTTTTTGGAGAAGTAACTCTTTAGTTAAGCCGCTCTATTGTTGTAGTCACTTGTCGCCCGTATGAGATATCTACCCACTTTTGGTAATTTAAGGTCCTTGCCATATTGTTTTACTTGGGGACGTGGGTATATCATACATGAGAAGAAACATATATGTTAGTTGTTGGAGAGTAATACATGGACCTTTGTCTGGGACTAATTTTTGTAACTTTATATCGCAGCAGCAAGTTGGTAAAAGAATTTTGCGGTCGGGAGAGCAAAATGTGAATGCTGATTATCTGTATCTTGGTGCATTCCTGTAATGGGCATACTGTGTTAGGAAGGGCTCTGGCTACGCAGCTACATTATAATATATAGGTCTTATTATTATTATTATTATATTATTGAGTTGTTGCTGCTGCTGCTGTTGTTGGGTTTAATTGGCATGGGAATTCGAAAATTTGAACTTTTAAAGATGATTTCATTGGTTGGCCATCTTAAATACTAACACAATTGAGCAAAGCTCAATCCCAGAGTATATTCTTCTAGCGTGATGCTCATTGCCATTCAATGCATGCCTATTGGTGTTAGAGTCAAGTACAAGTGGGACCAAAGCTTGCTTGTTGTGGTCCCATTTTCTCGAGGTTTGGGACGCTTGGAAAATGCAGGCAACTCCACTAGTTATCTTCCTAAATTTTTGGCGTCTTCTTACAGTTCGGACTGGAAAACATTCATTAAGCAATAAGCATTTGAATGATAATGGCATGTTGACTGAATTTTATTTTATTTTTTAATTTTTGGTCTGTATTGACCGCATTTTATGAGTAATCGACTGCCACATGGTCATAGTAAATACCCAAAAAAAAAAAAAAAGTGGGGGGGGGGGAACGAATTAAGGGTTCATTTTTCCTGGACCTGAAGCCCAAATTGCATCGAGCCCACCTCAATGAGACCTCGGTTCCCAATCCAGTCCAATATTGTGGAATTCCGCGGGAATCACAATTGGAGTGCCATTTTACAGCCCAATAGTCAGGCAATTGGTGTCAGTCTGATCCTCCTGTACGGCCTGTAATTGAAATAACAAGCGGATGGGATGAAATTTAAGCAGGTGGTGGTGTTGCCTACCACGCCCAGCTTGTTGTGCAAAGTGAAGTCTTTATGTTCTTTCTCTTTAAGGATTGGATCGAAATTCCCGGATGAAAGCATGGCTTGCCGTATAAATTTCAACCTTCGGTGCCCTCCTTCTATGCCCAAATGTCCCTTTCAACACCCTAAATCTCCTTTGACACTCTTCCCTTCTTCTTCTTCTTCCACTGCGGCCCTCAATCCCCTGAGGCTCAAGGTATAATAAGCCCAAAGCAATGCACCCCACGCATCTTTTTCAATGGATTATAGCCTTCTTATTCTTCTGCTCTGCTTGCTTTTTCTGATGCTTTTAGATGGCGCGTTCCGGTCCTTCAAGGCATCGATATTTGACCGTGAATTCTCACGCGGCCACCGATGACAAGCCGATTTCAGGGGACAGAATGCTCGTTAGTTCGTTTTCTCGTTTCCCTTCATTCTAAGTTCCTCTCTTTCTTTCTTTTTTTTAAACAATGATCCCGAGAAAAATATTACCGTTGATTTGATCGATTGCACAGGTCTTTGTGCCGCCACATCAGTTGATCAAACACTGGGTTTCGGTTCTGAGAAATGAGCTAACTCCTTCCCCTATTTTCAGTAAGTCTGTTAAAAGCCTTCAAAACGTGTATTCCGCAATTAATTGGTGGCAAAAAATATAGTTTCTTTCTTTCTTTTTTTTTTTTCTAATTAAATTTCATATCGGTATAATCGGATTGTTTTGAAAATTGTTGCAGGGAATGCCATGGCCGAGTTAGGGAGGTTACTTATTTATGAAGCTTCCAGGGATTGGTTGGTGAGTTAACTTCTTGCAATCATTGATAAAATGTGTTGCCGCTTTACTGATTTCCATGTTCCAGTTAAAATTATCCGAGCTTGTGACAAACTACTTGAATAGCACCTCAATATGTTCAGTCTGATTTGTTTCTTTTCAATAAAATATTTCACTTATATCTTGCATCTACATCTACATCTCTCTGGTTTTTTCTGCCAGCCTTCTGTCACTGGTGAGATTCAGTCACCAATGGGTGTTGCTTCAGTTGAGTTTATTGATCCGAGGAAGCCTGTGGCGGTTAGTCCATGGTTACAAAATTCAGAATATTGTTCCTTATTATTCGTCTCTGTCCTTCTTAACCAGTTGGTAGTTGCAAATATTTTATCCTTCTTGCTGAGTCGAATGATGGTTTCCATATTTAGTTTTGCAGGTTATTCCAATCCTAAGAGCTGGTCTTGCTCTTGCACAACACGCGTCATCAATCTTGCCAGCAACAAAAACGTATCATCTCGGTAAGCAATGGTTAATGCACAGAAAGGAAAGTACATAGATAGAACTATTAGTATATGTATTTGGGAACCATTCCAAAAGCAGCAATTTGCTAATTGATGATCAAAGGGTTGCCAATAGGACTTACGTTAAGCTCTTTTACCTTTATATCCACTTATTTGGGAACCATTCCAAAAGCAGCAATTTGCTAATTGATGATCAAAGGGTTGCCAATAGGACTTACGTTAAGCTCTTTTACCTTTATATCCACTTAGAAGGGCAAGCCTTAGTATTTACACTAAGGTTACTTCATTGTGTCCTGAAGGTCATAGGTTCTTAGCTGTTGAAAAAGCCTCTATAAGGTTGAGTGTAGGACCCCCGTGCACCAGGATGCTCTTTTTATGCTTTGATATCCGTCTACCCTTATTCTGACAATGGTCATTAGTTCCTTGTAATTGCCCGCTGTACTTTAGGAAGAATTCATTTTGTGCCCCTGATGAGTGGGTGTTTCAGGCAGGCAAAAAGCTTATCTCCAAATGGACAGGCCAATCATAGAAAATGAAAAAAAATTGATAAAAGTTCATATTATGCTGAATGAAGAAAAAAACTTTTTTCTCTTATTATTTTATTGATATTTTTGTTTTTAATTTCCCTTTAGGATTTTTTAATTTGGCTAAGATAAGAATGCAATTGAATGTATGTTGTATGCTGGCTTTGGAGCTTATAATTTATAAAAGAGATCTCTATGTAATTAAGCAGCCAGCTGAATGATGGACAAGGAACTGTGCTTGTTTTGTCATCTCAATTTCTTATTTTCTTGTCTTTGTTCTTTACTCTCTCTGTGTCTGTGTTCCTTGTGAATTTTTGTTTTCCATCTCTTGTCTAATTTTCCTTTTAATCTCAAAGGCAGCTCATTTGTTTCCCTGATCAAGTTATTTTTCCTTTGTGTTCCATTGTCCAAGAATTATATGGTTGTACCTTTGCTGGATTTGACAATTTTGGCAGTTAATGAAATTTGATGTCTGTCTTTTTTGTTAAGGGCTAAGCAGAGATGAGGAGACACTTCAGCCTACACTATATTTAAACAAGTAAGAATTTCACTCAGAGGAACTAGGGAAGTTACAAGAATCACATTTTGTTGCCTGTGTACATAATTTTTTTATTACTTTTGGGAGCTTTTGCTATTGTTAACATTGATGTTTATTATCTACTTAAGAGGATAAAACTTTATTTGTTGTTTCTTCCCATTAATCAAGTCCTTTATGCTTGTCATGCTTGTGGTTGATTTGTAGTTGTGTATGCCCTTAATTTGTTTGCATTGTCTGGTTCCCTGACACAGCTCTTCTTTGACATTTGCAATTTCCTTCAATAGGCTACCTGATAAATTCCCTGAAGGATCTCGAGTATTTGTGATGGATCCTATGCTAGCAACGGGTAATGATTTTTTACCGGGAGGGGCACCCCCTTTTCATACTTATCATTGTACCTTGAAGCTCATAACATTGTATTTTGATTGTTAACTTCTTTGAGATAGCATCGTAACACTGGGATAAATGTTGAATTTCTGGGAACTTATCTTTGATGAAAATGGGAAAGAGTTTTGAATTCATCAGCTAGAAAAATATTTCCTGTAGTCTCAGCGTAGTGTGACAACTAGGAGGAATTATCCGGTGGTATAGCATGGTAATTGGTGTTGCAATTTAGAACTTGCAACCATGGCTTCAATATATACCATGGCATGCCTTTTTTGGCCAGATGTAGGTTGAAGCGATGGAAGTCTGAAGTGTCAATCATCTTAAAAAAGTATTCTGCTAGTCTCGCCCATTTTCATTGGGAGCTCAATTTTACCTCTTGTAGTTTTTCACTACCAAATTGTGTGATATCAGGTGGCACGATAGTAGCAGCTATTGACCTCATTAGGGATCGTGGGGTTGAAAGCAAGCAAATCAAAGTGGTAAACAATTTAGCTGTAATCCTTTGGGTTTTGTTGAAGCATATGTGCCATTCTATCTCTCTGTCCCTAAGCAGCTTTGGTAAATAAGTACTATGCCCATGTGTGTGTGTGTGTGTGTGCGCTTTGGTGATTATACTCATAACATGTACGACAGATATCTGCTGTGGCTGCTCCTCCCGCCCTTCAGAAGCTCAGTGAGAAGTTTCCTGGGTAATGTATCATCAAACAATTTTCCCATCAATAGTCAGAACTGCATCTCTCTCGAGGCTTTTACCATTCTCTTCGATGTTGTGATTTTCCAGGCTTCATGTTTACACTGGAATTATTGATCCAATCATAAATGACAGAGGGTAGGTGCTTCTCTGTCTGTGTTGTGTGCATAAATATTCAGCAAGAGTTCGTGTGCTTGAGTCACATCCATGTCCTTGCAGATATATAATTCCTGGACTTGGAGATGCAGGAGATCGTAGCTTCGGCACATAATGAAGTCAATACAGAGTGTAATCTTTGTGGAAGCATTTAAGCCAAACCACAATGACGCGGCTAAAAATTTTGATATACTGAGGCTATATTCGATTGGGAGGCTTGCTGATTTTTTCCCCGTAAAAGTCTATGATTCGTGGAAAATGACTGGAAAATATGAGAAGTTTGTATTATGGATATTTGGGAAATTTATTATTATTATTATTTTTCAGTTCTGGGCACATCGAAAACAATATCCACTATGCGTCGTGGGGATTGGGCCAGTTGGGCCTTAATTCTTGATTCTGGTCTTTTGGTGCCGAATGACGACCTACGAACAGGGCAGGAGTTGAAATAGTAATTGGTTTTGATCCGGCTCGAGCGGTGTAACCATTCTAACCAAATCGATTTCGAAGTTCAAAGGTTTTGTAAGTGGCCGTTCTTTTGGAGCAAAGCAACTCTGTCCGGTCCCAACGGGCTGTAGGCCTTACAATCATGAGTTTCTTTTCGGGTCCCTGTTTTTATTTTTCGGTTTTTCTGATGGTCTCTGTTTCTTTTTATTTACTTCAATTCAAATAGACGTTCTTAGAGAAACTCTTATTAATCTGTTTTGGCTCACAAGAGAGCCACACTTGTTGGATGAAGAGTTCTTTATACTGGAAGTTGGATTTCTAACTTGGAGGAAACAGGAAAAACAAAATAGCAACACTAAATTTCGGTTTGATAGCGCGCGCGCCCCCATACACACACGCACCAAGAAAAAAATTGAAAAATCGATGAATGGCTTTTTCTCTTTGCAGCTTCATGCAACGTCAATAATATACGTCAGGCTATACGAGTTTTCAGTTGCATCCTGTTTGAGCTGATGTCAGCCGCCAATTCCTCCCCCTCCTCCCGAATCGCAGCCACCTCCTCCCCCGCTAAATGCTCCTCCTCCGCCTCCATCAGCCCCTCCTCCATTACCCATAATCGTAGCCATATCCACACCGCCACCTCCCAAGTCAATTCTTATGGCTGTGTCCATGCCCGTGCGTCCACCAGCTCCTCCGCCAGGGCTATAACATCCTCGCTGGAAAATTGACAAAAGGACAAAGAGAGAGAAGACTGAACACAAGACAATAAAGAAAACCACCCATGGCCCCATTTTCATGTGCGTTCTGATTCATTATAGTTCACGTTCCATGAAGGGCATACATATATAAGCACTCGTTCAATGGTCAGGCATGAAGAATTAGGTCAATTCAACGGATATAATAAAATACTCGCACATGTCTTTTGTTCTGAATTGTCTTACATTTGATCTTCATCTATATTGGATAGCATGAAAAGAATATTTCCACGCGGAACCCATACATATTAAGTCTATTTTTCCGGTTCCAAAGAAGTTATCCGCATTAGGACCAAGTATTTACAAATAATTCCTTATATTGCTTTGCGTGTCGTTGTGTACTTAAAACAAAGTTAAGCAAACTCCATTTTGGAACCGAGTAACGCATTCAAAGACGCGATGGATTCAGCAAATTGTTAAAAAAAAAATGTATATAAAAAATAATAATTTCACTTATTATAATTATAATTATTTTTTAATTTATTTAATATATTAAATTCACTTTACATTAAATATTAAATATTTTTTATTAAATATTAAATACAACAATATAATATTTGTTTATATATCACATAATAAGTACATTTTATTTTTTATTTTTATGTCATTCAATTTAATGATATAATATAAGTTTTAATTTTCTTAAAAATTAAAAATTATAATTTTTCTCTCTTTTCAAAAATATTTTTATTTTATAAAATTTTTTAAATATAAATTTATATATTATCAATAAATTTAATAATAAGATAATAAAAATATATTTACTATATAATGTGCAAATAATTGTCAGATGACTATGTTTAATAAGAATTATTTAATATAAATTAAATTTAACTAATGTATTATAGGAACTAAAAGAAAGTTAGCATAATTATACAAAATTTTAATATAATATAATGAACCAATTTATTTTTTTAAAAATAATTCATCGTAACGTAAGATTGACCAACTACAAGATTTTTGAATCCTTCAAAAGTTTTGGGCTCCTTCCCCAGCGGTTTAAGACATTCAAATCATTGTAACTCCCGATATATTTTCCTTTCGGACCAAAAAAAAAAAAAAAACAGTTGGATGAGTGCTATTTTTTCGAATAGCTCTCCAGTTTGATTTTTAGGTTGTTCAATTGTCCGAAAGCTGTATAATATTTCTTCAATGATCAAAAATAATTTTTTTTCTTCAATATATTAAGAAGAAAACTGTGAAAATTTTATCAATTTGACAAAATTCGATAAGGGCATTGGACGGGATTTCGGCATGTTTGTTGCAATTTCGGTGGGGATTAAATATGGCGACAATAGAACAGTATTCTGAAAGGTATAGATATGAATTCTATTAATCACTGTGATTTTCAATTGTGCACAAAGTTTGCACCATCCAATGACATATCATATCCATCATAGAGGAAAACGAATTAGTAACTTTCCGATGAACGTGAAAGAAGACCACATGTAGCTATTAGCAAAGCACACACCCCCGAAGCCAACATGCTGTCATCCGCCGCCGCAGCCTCCTCCACCCCCACCACAACCGCCAGTACATGTGGCTGCAGTGTATGCTCCACCCGTCATAATCGGCAGCACATCATGGCTGGCGCCCATAGGGGAGTAGCCCTTGTTATATGAACCGCGATTACCATTACCTCCTTTGGCTGGGGCTGGGGCTGGGGCCAGGGTGGCCTTTTGTGGTTTGCTTTCCTTTGGTTTACGCTCTGGCTTACCGAAACAAGCAAAACAGGCCATGATGAAACTTGCAGGAATTACAAGAACGCAAGGGACGTACAGGGGAACTAATTTGCAAAACGAGCTTCAACTGTGTTTGTGAATGCTATGTATCAACCCGCATGCTAGTGCTCGTGTTTTATAAAGCTTACATTCAGAATGGCGTAAGTAACATGTAATAAGCAGGATAAGAAATCGGATACATGGATACATTTGAGGCATGGCATTTAAGGTGCGCATGGGATAAGGAATTGCATTTTTACTCGGACATAGACGCTTAACGTCTGACTTCCATTCCGCTGGAAGTTTCGTCTCTATTGCAAGTAATTGATCCTTAAATTCATTCGTTTATTACTTGGTTCTTAGCCGTCCAGCATATGGATGACGTTGGAGATCATGTTTGAATTAACCCTTTTGAAGGGCCGAAGGATTCAACATTACTCAAGATTTGAGGAACTGCAAGATTAGGTTTTGAGTTCCAAACATTCAAACTGCCTTAATTCACCTCATTTAATTGTGGATTTGCACTTTGAGTTTGTGCTTCAAGGGCTGGAAGCCAATATATAATTTATTTTTTGGATCCCACATAATAAGTCGAGCTTTTTGGTCGAACGATGTTTTCATACACACACACACCCACACAAAAAATTAGGCTACATGGTTTGGTGCTATTTTAAAACACGTTTGGACACTAAAAGTTTTAATTTCTTCAAAATTTTCTTAAATTTGACAAGATTCGATAAGCTCATCGTATCGGATTTGGGTGATTAATTATGACAACGATATATAATAGAGCAAATATACAGTTTGTGGAAAATATTTCTGCAATCAGGGGAAAGATATTCTGTCAGCTATATATCACAATAAGGTCACGCATGATTTTGTTCATCCCTCAATATCTTTTCCTTTTCAATGGATAGATTAATTATATTCAATCACTATGGTGTTCTATTGTGTACAAAGCTTACACTGTCCAACGACACTTCATATCCCTTTGGAAAGAAAAAAGAATTGAAGACTTTCCATCGAACTAGAGGAAGACACAATATATACATAGAGCTTAGCTTCCCCACAGAAACTAATACAGAAAAGCTTCAATTGTATTTTTATGTCTGGGAATGTTCCGCGCCTCCTTGTAAGCCATTGCTCGTGCTTTATGCTCCCGCATATTTATAGTTGGCGTAGGATTTGGATTTCGACTTGGGAATTTTCGTCTCTGTCAAGTTCTCCCAACTTGCACCACCCATCATCTATGTTTCTTTTTTTTTTTTTCTTTTTAATTCTCTCTCTCTCTCTCTCTCTGTGTGTTTTATTTTCCGTTTCACCAATAAAATTTGATATTCAAAGTATGTGAGCCGTCTTTGAGTTCGTGCCAAAAAGAACTAAAAACTAATGTTTGCTATAGTTAATTTCTCAATGCGTAAGCATAGACTCTCGTTGACCATAGTATATATTTTTTCCCTTCATTGTTCAAAGAATGATTCATGAAAACCTTATAAAACTAAAATTTAGAATTTATATTAAGAACATGATAGTGGATTCCATATTAGTTAATACTGAGTTTGAATATATATATATATATCATAGTATTTAAAATGATGAATTTTTTTTAAAAAATGATTAAATAAAATGATGTATTCATTTTTATTGTTAAAAAAAAAAGAAAAAAGCTTATGAAATTAAAGATAAAGATGACAATTTCATTTGTTGAACCTAGATCGTGTCGTTTTATGGAATAACAATCCATTATTTTCTCTTGGCAAGTGAAACAGTTAGGGGTGAGAAGAATTTCAAACCCCAATTCTACAAAACCGCTTCAAGGGCTTGGGGCTGCAAAATACTCGAGACTCGTGATTAAAGATCCCTTAATTTTTAATCGTAAACCACCCCGCTCCCCTTTTTTTTTTTAAAAAAAAAAGGATTTCCTTCTAATATAAGCCCTATAAATAATAATAATAATAATAATAATAATAAAAAGGGCAAACACGCACCGACTAGCTGCTACCATGTTAGGTAAAGAACAAAAGGCACTGAAAGTAATGTCCATGATCAGTCATATTGTTAATCACAATTATCAGTATTGATTATGTAATAAAAGACCAACATATTGCTGGAAAAAAAAATATGAAAAAGACAGGCGAAAGAACTCCTTATTCCTTCAAGTGCCCTTGAGTAACTCCTAAGTCCTAACCAGATTAAAGAAGAAAAAATGAAAAGGAACCAAAAAGAAAGCATACTTTGTGTGGAAGGAACTTAAACAAGAACCATCAAACGCCAGCATAACGGCCATCACAGGTGCAAATACCATTGTCCCTGTCAATATCTCCGTGAAGGCGAGGTTTAGTGCTCAGACAACAACACACGAAACCCACTAACAGAATAAATCCCCAGGCTGAGGCAACAGCTGCTGCCCAATTCAGAAAAAACTCCATATACGTGACCTTATTTCCTTTTTTTTTTTTTTCTCCTTTTTCTCACTTCTTCTCTTTGCAGCCCTTTCGTTCTCATGGTCTTGACGTGGAGTACGCGGGGGGTGGGGGGGGGGGGGGAAGTTTGTTATTGCTCTTCAGGGAGCCCAAGCTAACCAAATCATAGGTGTTTTTATTATGGAAATAATAATCCATCAGAAAGATAAAGAAGCAAAAAGTCTACCAAATGATTTTATTCCGTCCGCACGTTTTGCCGAATATATGACAAAACTTCAATTAATGAATTGGCCCCTCCCCACGCGGCGTTGACATGGATATAGCCATGAGTTCCATGAGCACATTTAATTTACAGTGTTATTATAATTAAAGGTGTTGAGGTTATATTTGCACGATTTCTTTTGTAAAGTTTTATAATTTATAAGTTAAACGCTCTGATCCATCATGTTTTGTAGTGTCGTTTTACAATCATCAATGGCCTTTGCTGCACATTTTCCTCCATATTAATTTAAATTCAAATTACCTCACTCATTCATGTTTTACTATGATAAATTTAAAATTTTTATAAATGCACATGCTAATTTAATATTCATTAATATCGAAACTGAACATAAAACTTAACTTAAATTCAATAGTGCTTGAGCGTTCTTTTATGAAAAAATTTGAATGAAAATAATAATAAATACTTTTTAAATTTAATTAATAAATATGATAAGTAATTTTTACTCCTTTTTTTTTTTTTTTTTTGGGTGACCAAAACAAGAATGCAGAGGAGTTTTGTTGGGTCTCCCACTAATACCGTTGGGTTAAAGTTGGAGGAGATTTGCCACCAGATTGAAAGTCCAAATTTCATTCCAGTCCAGAGAAATGGCTCGGCCTACAAAACCCTTCGAGCGGGACTGGGTCTGGGTCGTCTAGGGGTGGGGGTTGGCGGTGTGGGACTAGTGGGAAGGGGACAGTGAGTGAGCCACCGAAAAAGAAAACCCTTTGCTTTGGGTAAATTATGGCATGATAATCACCATAAAGCTAATCCGCTAACAATTGTCGCGGGTTGTACACGTAGAATCATGCATTATTTGAATTTAATTTTTTAATTATATTTTTTATTTAATAAATAAAAAATTATATTTAAAACATACGATAAATTTTAGATTTATTAATATTAAAAATAAATAAAAAATCTATTCAAATTTTATAATTCTCCTATAATTTTCTTTATTGAAAAAATTACATGAAAATACTAGTAAATAATTTTTAACTTTATCTTATAAATGCAATGATTAAAATTTTTATAATATATACATATATTTTTTACAATTAAAAAAAAATAACAGACGCAGAAAGCATTATATTTTTATTATCACTTTTTTTTTTATTATTTTTAAAAAACTCATCTCTCTTTCATTTTTCTTGATTATTTTTCGAGATATTTTATATAAATATTCTTCCATTGCCTTTGACACAACGGTATAAAACCTTAGTCCCCACATTGGATGTTGATTCCCTAGAAAGCTTTGAACCAACAAACTTTAGTTCGTAGCAGTTTTGAGAGATCACTGAGAAAGAAGCGGGGAGGAACCAACTCCCAAACGATTGAGAAACAGTGGCACAGAAGCGAACTTGGGTGCTTTTTTGCCAGAGTTGCTAGCACGAAAATGAACGCTGGATGTATCTTGAACAGTCAGCAGAGACAAACAGGAAAAACAACTCAATTCCATGGCACAGCTCATGCAGCAATAAGAACTATCATAGCAATAATTCGAACCATCACAAAAAATTTCTGAGATGAAATACATAATTTGTGGTGCTTGGGAGGGTAGCCAAGAGCTCAGCCAAGAATCCTAATAATTTTTTCTTTTTTGTTTTTCCCTTGTGTAGGGTGGGGTTTTTTTTTTTTTTTGGAGGGCGGGGGGAAGGAAGCACTGTTTAGCCGATGGGAATTTAGTGGTGTTCAGCTTAAATTATGAATTGAAACATTTCGTTTAACAAAAAGGAGACTAAGAGAGATCTTGAATTTACACAATTGGAGATCCGCAAAGTTAAGCACCCTTCCACTTCAAGTCAAGTGGTAGCCCAATATCTTATAACACTAGAAGAGGCAGGTAAGCCAAACATGAGAACCGTGAGCAACATTAGCTTGACCGTCAACAGAAACAAACCCAGCACAATGGCAGAGGCTGCGATTACAATCAGAACTAATTCAACATTGATGAAGAACGAAGTAAAGATGTTAGTCTTACACACTCCAATATAGAGGATAGTTTGAATAACCAAATCAAAATTATTGCCAAGAAATTGGTCTCAATGATTGATTTCAGACTTCGGAGAAAAGCCATTGACTGGACTGCACAACAAACAGTTATTCATGTTGCCCATGCCATTTTCCATGGACAAAGAGCCTGAAACTTTTCCACAGGGCAATAATAGTCCAATAGACTCAACAGAAGCCTAAGTTGAACTCGCAATATGAGAATAATTCTACAATTAGCACAAGAAAATAGGAAAAGCCAGCTCATACGTCCAACCAAATCACATTTACTTGCCTTCAACAAACTCCACTAAAGCTACAGCTCACTGTAATTGCGCCAAACAGCACGAAATTCTTCTCTGAATGTGTTCAGACGCGCTTTCAAATTAGGTGTCCTAAAGCTTGCATGTAAGACAGTGCCTGAGATAGAAAGAGAATTGAGAGACTTAAACAACCAACTCAAATTACATTAAGAATATGTGTGAAAAAATGTGACAGAAACAAACCAAGGAGTCCAATGGCAAGTGCCCATGCAAGAGTCAAGAGACCACAGGAGACATACCAAAGGATGAAACTCACTGTAGAACAAGGAGCACAATCAGTTCAACATAAAATAACAGTGTGTCACGAAATAGCTTCATTCGAAAGGCTGGAAAAGAATACAATGCCTGAAGTTAGTAAGTACCCAAAGAGAATATCATGACAAACACCCAACGAGGCTGACCACATATGTGAATTGCTCTTTTAGTTGATGGGCGTCCACGAATGACAGGTCTGCCAATACTAAACTGTCAAGAGAACAGCCAAGATAGATGCCACATACAAACAGCAGGACACAACCAGACTCACGTAAGTGCAGGCCTCATCTTTGCTGCCAAATGTGGAGAAAATTGTCTCACAGTTCTTGTTACCTTCTCACTAAAAGTACCTGCAAAGCTGTAGAAATGGGAAAATACTGCATTGTTAAGGGTGATAAACAAAGAATGAAGAGGCAAAGGAGAGAGTAGCAATGAAATTTCACTGAGATGACATTCATAAAGTTTCCCTAATGCATTTCCTTGCAGAGAATTCCAAATCACAATGATGAAACGCTTCAACAGTCAAAAATAAAAATTGATTAAAGGCATAGTTTCATATCCTTAAGCAAACTTGTTCAAGAAAGAAGTTTAAACAAGTTTCTGTAAATACGTTAGAGACAACAATAATGAGCATGCATCACCTAACGGCAAGCCCCCAACCCACAACCAAACACACAGATAAAGAAAGGCACTCTAAACCAGCTCACCTGTCATTCAGGAATGCGATGGTAAGTGATGTTAAAAGAGCAGCTACTACAGCCAGTGGTCTTCTAAGAAAGCCCATACCTGTAATGGCAACTCAAAATTACAACACGCAATCAAATGAAGAAAACATTTTGACGGGGAAATTCACACCCGCTTACCCAAAATGAGAATAATCATGATGAAATAGTTCGTGCGGTAGCTGCAAGAACAAGTATTGTCCTCTATTAAGACTGAACTATTCCACATATACATAACTGTTAAATTGATCCAAGTATGTATAGCTAATATAATACGTACAAAGGAATTCTACAACCCAATATTCAGATCAATCAACATCGAATCGATAACCCATATTCAGCAAAAGGATCGAACCAGTAAAGGCAGAATCACAATCACCAGACATTTCTCGTTAGAGGTACAGACCCAAAAGATAGAAAACAGAGCAAAAATTGATGATTGGATTGAAATGAGTAAAAATAAATAAACAAAGCGGGCAGCGCACTAGTATAGGTTGCACTTGAGGCGGCTGTTCCATTTGGCGTAGGATCTGGGTACGGTGAATCGGGAAAAGAACTCCGAGAGAGGCGCGGCGGCGATGACCAATCCACCTCGCGGAGGGCGTCGATAAGATCCTCCGCCGTCACATTTCCCCAATCCATCGTGCCGTTCTCTAAGCTAATGCGAAATCCAAGAAAAGAAATTGCAGCACAATCGAAGAAGATCAATCGAGCAACCCCAAAAAAATGAAAAACAAACCAGCAAATCCGAGAAGAGAAGACGTTGCAAGTTCAATTGGAGTGAGAATCGAGAATTCGTGTGCGTGTTAGATTGTCCCGTGCGTGCGCAAATGAAACTTCTCACTTTTTGGTTGACTCAAAAAAGGATAAAATTTATTTATAAATGTCTGAGCCCGGGTTCGAACCGGGGACCTCTAGTGTGTGAGACTAGCGTGATAACCAACTACACCACCCAGACATTTTGAAGCGTGTTTTCAAATAATATTAGCAAAAACAAAGGGGAGAGCCTCTTCCCACCAAACAATTAGACTAATAGCATTAATACTGTCATCCAACTTGGGCCCCACAATGATGATGCCATTCTCGGCCCAGCCATCCGTCAATGTTGCCACTCTGACGGCAACCTTGTCACCTCATACATTATTGCCTACGTACGGATCAATCGATGATTTGATGGCCGAGAAACCCGGTGGAATTTTTTTCTTCTTCTTTTTAAATGGCAAACAACGGCTACAAATCTTGACCCGAGAAGCAATTCTGCCTTCTATCACCCAGCAGCGGCTTTAACTTGTTTTCTTTTTCGCCTTCTTGAAGAAACACAAAAAGCCACGGTTGGCGCAATGGTTCTTCACGGCATGCATCTGGACGGCGGCGCAGCCTAAAATATTAAACAACTCAGATTATCTATCACACAACCAATGCAGACTTCCTTCCTCGGCTGCCCACTTTTCCTCTTTCTTCTTGACAAGACGCAATCAATATCCAAACGAAACGATCTCAGTTGTACCTCCGGATTTAATTTGATTTTATCAAACGTTGTGGAATTCATCGCACGGTTTCAATAAAAAAAAAAAAAAACAAAAGGGAATTGAATCAAAATTCGAGTCAAACTTGAATTAGTAGTAAATAGTAATCCCTTCAGACAGAAGTGTTTGATCGGGCAGTAATAATACAATTAAAGTCGAACAAAACAAGTTCAAGTTAAACACACAATTCCACGTTGTAATTGTTGTACACACGAATCAGACCCGTGGAGAGAACTAAAAAATAAAATAAAAGTCTAATTATATGAATTAAAAAATAATAAATTTAATTAAATAATTCATTTTTTAGATATAGATGAAAAAAGTAATTATATTTGTTTAAATCTATTTAACTTCATCTAAATTTTTCTTTAAAAAAAAATAAAACAAAGTTTCATTAATTCAGTAGAACCCCATCTCTCTCCTCTGTTTCAGTTCAACAAACCGATCCTATCAGACTTGGGTCGAATCCTGGGAAATATCCTTTAACTTTACAGTGTCCGACAAGCTTGTCTCTCCGTGCTTCAGTTCGAGATTAGCTGGGTTTCGGGTTCGGATCCAAGGGTTTTGTCGAGACAATCATGGCTCAATCGTCAGGGAGGGGCAGGGTTGTGGGGGAGTACCTGGTGGGCAGGCAAATCGGGTCGGGTTCTTTCTCGTGGGTGTGGCATGCGAGGCACCGAGTCGACGGCACCGAGGTGGCAATAAAGGAGATCGCCACTGGCAGGCTTAATAAAAAGTTGGAAGATAGTCTTACGTCCGAAATTTTTTTCTTGAAGAGGATTAATCATCCTAATATCATCCGCTTACACGATACCATTGTGGTTCGTTGATCTTAGTTACATTAAAAACCTTGAACCTTAAAAAATGGCAGTCTTAAACTTAAGGTTCGTTTTTGTTTATGTTAATGTAACATAGGTTCCTGGGAGGATATATATAGTGTTGGAGTATTGCAAAGGGGGTGATCTTTCAATGTATATACAACGTCATGGAAGAGTCCCAGAAGCAACTGCAAAGCATTTCATGCAGCAACTTGGTATGTTTCTGATGTTGTCGGCTTGTTTCGCGGACTACAGTTATTTGTCGCATTTGTGGTGACTTACTTAGATTTGTGTGTGTGTGTGTGTGTGTGTGTGTGTGTGTGTTTGTGTCTGTTTTCTTCTTCTTCTTCTTCTTCTTCTTCTTCTTTTGCAGCGCAGGGTTTGCAAATTCTCCGCAACAATAATCTTATACACCGTGATCTAAAACCACAGGTTTGCAGCGCATTTGTTTTCATGTTTTTGAGGCATAAGCTGCTGTCCATGCTGAAGTACAGAATTTTTAGTGGTCGTTAGAGCTTTAAAAAAATATGCCATATTAGGACTTCGATGTGAGTTGCTTAGCACACAGAGTTTTGTTAGAGGCTTCATAGGTTATCTGTTATGTTACTAACAAGTGGTCGTTCCCCCATCCCCGCCTGCCCTTTTTTTGTTTTACAGAATCTCCTCCTTTCCAGCAACGAAAATAATGCAGTTCTGAAAATTGCAGATTTTGGATTTGCTAGGTAAATAGCCATTTTGCTTATATAGTTTACCATTATTAAATCTCACCCTTGATGGGTGAATCAATGTTATTATTAGCATATCAGTCTGTTAAGCACTGGTTTCAGGCCTGGCACTTGGAGAAATATTATCATCAAAATTTTGCGTGAAGGAGGAGCTTAAAATGCGTGTGATTTTATTTATGTTGTGTTGACTCAGAAAGACCTGAGTTGATGCACTTGTTAATGTACATGCTTGTTCTGTATGTGTGGGTGTTGGTGATTTCTGCAAAATTTTTCAGTGGATTTTTATTTGAACTTTGATTCCAAGGCAGTCTCTAATTACACCAAAAAAAATTGTTTTTTTCTTTTGTCCGGTCATAGGCTTTGAACTACTAGTCTCCTCAGACGTAATCTGATTTTGCCATGTGTGATGGTTGTTCAAATAACATTCCTATGTATTCGAAATTGTGATAGTCGTCGTAACTTCTTTTTCAGATCCCTGCAACCCAGAGGCCTGGCAGAAACCCTATGTGGTTCTCCACTCTACATGGCTCCAGAGATAATGCAGCTTCAGAAATATGATGCAAAGGTGAGATTTTTTCTATTCTGCAAAGTACGAAATTGTGTCTTGTTGGTAAACTTCCTAGTAATCTTGAACCAAATATGCAGGCAGATCTGTGGAGTGTTGGTACCATTTTGTTTCAGCTTGTGAATGGCAAAACCCCCTTTACTGGAAACAATCAGATACAGGTTTGAAAGCTTCCTTTCTAGCATAAACAAAAATACTTGTATAAGAAACTTCTAGTTATCTCGAGGGCTTGGCAATAATTCTCAAAATTTGCCAAAGTAATTACTCTCTATACAATTTCAGTTTTGCTAACCAACCATGTTTGAAATTCATGTTGCACAGTTGCTCCAGAACATTGTCAAATCAACAGAATTGCAGTTTCCTTCAGATAACAAGGATTTGACTGCCGAATGCAAAGACTTATGCCATAAATTGCTGCATCGTAATCCAGGTATTCTGTGCAGTGTAACTTGAACTGAAGGTGAAAAATATCAAATCTGCTATTGATTGGGGAAGATATGTGTGTGCAATTATGTCTGAGTCTGGTAGGCATATGCGTGACTGGAAAAGTGCAGTTTATGCCACATTTTAAGATTACCAAGTCAAACTATAATACTATAAATTGGCCTCAACTGTGGTGGAAACTTTATATAATGTTGATATATCTTTTCTAAATCCATATGGTTTGGGCTGATAACAATGGTTTATTTTTTACAAAGATTTGATCAACTTCCCTCTGTTTATCCTTGTAAGATGGTTTGATTATTATTCCTGTTTACCAATAATCAAGCGTATAATGTGACTGCATCCTTAGGCTGTTAGTGTAGTTTTCTTGGTATAGTTGGTTGTGATGTGAAGTATTGACAATTGGCTGATTAATATGAGAGTAATGATGACTTTGTGTATTCATAAAGTTCCTAATTTATTTTCTAGATTTTCATCCTGTGTAAAGTTTACTTTATCTTTATGTGTACAGTGGAACGGCTGACATTTGAGGAGTTCTTTAACCATCCATTCGTTTCTCAAAGTAAAACAGATGAATCATTGAGGTATCTGAGAGAAGATCTTTTACTTGTATTAGTTCTTGCTCTTTTTAATTTTTATTATATATGAATGCAGGAGTAGGATATCTTCAAGATCAGAGGATGGTTTTCCTTTGTCCGAAGACAATCCTACAGTAGATACAGAGGACAAGTCTCAGGAGGATTTTCTGCCTTTCTTGCTGGATGATTGCAGTGATCCTGTGGGGAGCCCTTCATTTTCTAAGGAGGATTCCTTTGCAAAATCAATAAGTGGACTTCCTTTTGGTTCAAGAGTTGATGGAAGAGAAGCAAAATCTAATGTTTTGAACAACATGGATTGTATTTCTAGATATGGTAGTGCCAGAACTAACTTGGATAATAATAAATTTGGGCCCATCATCAATAAATCTTCCAATGAAAATCTAACTGAACTTCCAAAGTCCATGGACCAACAGTCATTGAACACCCTATCAAGAGGTACCAAGGATTTGATCATCTTATGGTTGCCTTTTAATCACATAATATAGTTTAACAGTGTTTTGCCAAGTTATTTTTGTTTGTTCAATTTTCTTACTTTTGCATATGCACTGTGCAGCTGCGGATTCCCTAGAGGTGATAGATCAAGATTATGTTCTGGTTTCTGGACCCTCCTCAGATGTGTCGAGTTCTTCAGCAATTACTTTGAAACCAAACCATCTACCTTGCAAATCAGAGAGTTCACCTCAAGCTTCTGCTAATGTTACCATCACCCCGATTGCTCCTGTGCAAATAATTGGTATTCCAAACAGTAATATTTGCCATTCTTCAACCTTGGAAAATCCTAGCTCTGCTCCTGGGACTTCCCAGGGATGCATGGATATAAAATATGCTGCAGAGCAGCCATCAACTGATTGCTTGACTAAAATAAAGTCACTGCAGCAGTATGCATCTGCTATTGCAGAATTAGTGCATGAAAAAGTAAGTCTATACACACCCATTTGTTCTGCCAAACAAGTTTCTTTATATTTCCCTGCTTTATACCTTCCAGGGAGTTGTGAAATCAGTTTTAGTGTGACCAGAGGAAGTGGTCACTAGTGTTCTACCTGTCTTACCTTTGAGCTCTCATGTTAAAACTTTTTGGTCTTACCTGTTTAAAATATTCATGTTAGAAGGGTTTGGCTAGTTTTACACTGGCTGCCAATCTACTGCAAGTCTGCAACCCCCCTAAAATCCAGGCTGGTAACTGGCAATGCCAAACACAAAGTCCAATACTGGCATTGTTGGATCATCATAAATTCAGGGCATGACTTTTTTATTTTTTGGGTTTTGTTATCATTGTGACATCATTGAACAAATTATTGCTTAATTGGTCTTGTTTTTATAATAGACGTGGTTGAACAACCTAACTGCCTAAAGAAAAAATTGGTCATTGATAACATGTGTCAGTTTTTTCCCTTTATTAAGTTCTGCTGGCATATTTTAATGGATGCCAACTGTTACAGATTGCAGGAAACAAGTTGATATTAAATGGTCTCTGCTTACAGTACTATAATTTGCTTTGGTACAATCATCCTATTAATTTAATTTGTTATCTGCATTCTAAAATTAATTCATTGTCATTGTCCTTGGAATAGATTGAGGTGGGTAAGCAACTGGAGGCATTCTCAATCCAACTTGTTATTCTTGCAATTTGGAAACAAGCTCTGCATATTTGTCATGCTCAGGCTGCCTCAGCTGTTGAAGGAAGTCCAAGCCAAGAGAGCAGAAAGTTGAAGAGAAGCAGCAGTAAGAAGAATAGCTCTTCTGATACAGAAAATTGTCCTGATGTCAATGCACCAGGGAATATATCTGTTCTGATTGAGGTGGAATTTTTAAGGGAAGTTGTGCATGCCGATGAACTTGCCAAGGGTATTGAACCTGGTAAGAGTTTGTTACTTGGATTAGCTCCATGAGATTAACAAAATCTCCCTCTTCCTTCACCTCTTTGGCTTGATATCTTAATGTTTTTTGTCAATGAGGCCAAACAGTCCCCCATTCTTCCTTATGTTCATGCTTTTAAAGGCTTGATGAACTTGAAATGCATATTCTGTGTATGTGAACAACTCTCATACTTAACTCATGTTGTTGCAGGAAGAACAATAATGCCTGATGCAATGGAGACAATTTATCAATCAGCTCTTGATCTGGGAAAATATGGTGGGGTGAGTATTTGTAATTATTTGGATTAGCATGCACTTCATGAATTGCATAAATGAAGTGACATAAAACTATGACAATAAGTAACCTGCAAAAGGCTTTCTGATGGGTGATAGCTGTTTTATTCATGACTTGGCAGGCTGAAGAGCTTTTGCGAAACAATGACAGCGCAGTTCAATTATATACAAAGGCAGTACGTTTGTTTTCCTTCCTTTTGGTGGAAGCACCATCCCTCATTGTGAACCCACCTCTCTATCTCACCAACTCAACCCGTTATAGGCTTCGCAGGTACATTGATGCGATAAATAGTAGACAACAATATTTGTGGTCTCAAAAAACAGCAGTTCTTAAATGCGGGGATTAATAAAGTTCACCATAAGACCAGGGATGGGCTTTATGCTACCACCCCCGGTCCGTGTAAAGTAGTTTGTTTTGTACAGCTAGTTATTCTGAGTGATGTGATTAGGATATTGCCAGATTCGACAGTGTGAATTGTGGGATGGATTGCGGAAAAATTTGTTGTTCAAGGACTGAAGAATGATTAGCTTGAAAAGGAAAGGGGAAAAAATTGGAAACTTTACTGGTTGGTTTATTGGATGGATTAGATCATTTGTTTTTAGCTTCGTATTGAGAATGAGAAACTTTTAATTTTGCGCAAATGGTCATTGATCATACTCAAAGCATACACAATTTAATCCCGAGCCCAAGTTTGGGTTGCTCCTTTGCTGAATTGAAAATAAGTTTAAAGCTAGACAAGCAGCAGATTTTTTTCGGATTTTCATGTCCTTTATTACATGCTTAATAAGATTTGGGATAAAAGATACTTGGAAAGCTGTACGATATGATGTTACATCAATGAAAATCTAACTTAATGTAAAGTGGATGACCATGAACTTTGCCATTTCTAAACCATCAGTCATCAATCAGGTGGTATACTCATCTGCCCAGAAAGTTCACTTAGGCGGCAGCAACTGGGCTCGCGAGTCCCACGAATGGGTTTCACAAGATCTATAGTTCCCATGATTCCAGCCACCCTCGGGTCATTAGTTTTGAGCCAATCGCGTGCGGGCTTCCCCCTTAACGAACACAATTAAAATGCCCAACGTCTCTTCTATTGAAAACAAAATAGAAAGGGAAAAAAAAAAAGTTCCCAGTCCCGCCCTTCTCTCCCCCTCTCTCTCTGTATAGAAATTCACTTTCTCACAGAGCCCACACGTACCCTCTCAACCTTCATCTTCCAAAGCCCTCTAGACTCCACATCAAGAAACGAGCTTTTTTCTATCGTTCAAGAACAAAGAAAAGGCCATGCCTAATTCCAACAAGAAACGCTGGAATAGAGAACAAAGCGAGAGACGCCACGGCACCTCCCTTCCAGACCACTCCACCTGCTCTTTCACCGACCAAGAACCCCAAGATCAAGAACAAGATTCGCAAATCACCTCCACCACCACCATTACCACCGGTCTTACTTTCGTTCCGCCACGCCACTCAAAAGGGGCTACGAATCTCCAATCATCAGGTATCAAGAATGCCATGCTCTGCTCTGTAATCAATAATCATTTGTAGTTTGTACTGAGAAAAACGCTTTAATGCGTTTGCTTTCTAAACTTAATGTTTAATGCCCTTGCTTTCTAAACTTAATTCTTCCCAATGATTATGTTTGCGAGATATATAAAATACACACAACCCCCTCCCCCCCGCCAAAAAAAGATTCGTGCCTCCAGTGATCAAGTTAGAATGCTAATTTTGGCCGCCAGTTTAGTATTTGCTTGCAATATGGGAATCTGATATGAAGTCTTGGAAATTCTCTGGGCATTTTGTGCAGATATCACAGATGAGGGGTTTTCCAACCATCCATTCTATTCTGAAGGACAAACAAATGAATCACTGAGGTAGCCAGAGATGATTTCATTATTGACTATCTACATTTGTGCTTTTCTTTTTTTCTTAATTGTTAGAATTACATGTGGCGTGTAGATGGAGGAGATCTGCAAGGAATGCAGAGGACAATTCACAGGAGGATTTGCTGCCATTCTTTTTGGGCGATGATAATGGTAGTTCAGAGGCATCAAAATCTAATGCTTTGAACAACATGGAGTTGACATCTGTATCTGGTAGTGCCACATTTGAGTTGGAGAATACTAGTTTGAAGCAGCCTGGCATTGATAAAGTTTCAGATGAAAGTCCAGGTGAACTTCCCAAGACTTCAGACCGTGATTCAGTGAATGCCCTCTCAAGAGGTACCAAGAATTTCATGTCAAATTCTATTTGTCTTTATTTTTAATATAAAGTTCCTTTTGTCTTTGAGTGACATGTAAATTAGTTTCAAATAGTGTAATGCCAAGATATATTGCCTTGTTCTCTTTTTTTTTTTTTTTTAGCTAGTTTTTCTCAAGGATTGTGCAGATATGGGTTCAATGATGCTGAAAGGTCGAGATGATGCAGATATGGATTCTTCAGCAAAGACTCTGAAACCCAGCCATGAATTGCAGGGTCCACGTCAAGAATCTGTTAAAGTTGGCACTAGCCCAAGTGCTACCCCACCTGCCACTGATGCTCCAACTAGTAATGCTTCAAGCTTGGAAAGTCATTGCTCTGTTCCTGGGACTTCTCAAGGATCAACGAGTATGGGAGATGCTTTAGAGCTGCCATCAACTGACATTGTAACTAAGATTCAGCCACTGCAGTTGTATGCATCTGCTATCAGAGAATTAGTATGCAAAAGTGTAAGTCATTTTTGATAAGCCCGTTTAAAATTACCTGCATAGTTTCTCTAGGAAATTTAAAACTATTGTTTTGAGTAACGAGAGCAATAGGAAACCTATAGATAATTTGATAAGCCTTTATAATATGGACGATCAATTTGTGTGTGAATAGTTCATAAACCATGCAGTCTGCTGAGTCATGAGTTAATTTTGTTGTCTTACCCTTTATTTGGTAGATTTTTCTTTGCTGTATCCTCAGTAATCAAAAGCATAACTGAATTCAGCCCAATTTTTGTAATTGGCATTGTTCAACAATGTAAAAGTATAGTCTAGTCAGCCTTTGATGTCAAAAATGGGTCATTTTTGTCCTCTTAATACCTGCCAAATTATTGTGGTGTGGGAGGTCTCAAGACAATATTTAATGCAGTTTGCTTAAAATATCATGAAATGCTTTGACATAAGAAATCTACAATTGTCAATTTCATTTTCCCAAAGTTTTGAAATTACTTTATTGCTGTTTCCCTTGGAATAGATTGATGGAGGTAGGCAGCTGGAAGCGTTATCGATTCAACTTATTGTTCTTGCAATTTGGAAGAAAGCTATGGACATTTGTCATGCTCAGGCTACAGGGCAAGAGATTACAGCAACTCAGATAGAGAGGGAGTTTTTGTGGGAAGTTGAGCGTGCTGAAGAGGTTTCCAAGGGTATTGAGTCTGGTATGAGTTTGATACTAGTTTTGATTCACAAGCTTAAATATCTCCCTGTTTATCTCATCTCTTTGGAATGATGTGCCAGTATTTGTAGTCGACAAGCCCAAATAGTCCAGTGCTCTTGTTGCCTGATTTTTGTATCTTCATTTTCAAAGCTGCAAGGTGTGAGGAATTTTGAAATGCTTTCATTTTGCATTTTTGTGTGGACTTTTCTCTAAAAGATGAAATTTGCAAACACTAGATGTCAAAGTTTACTGTGTGGTCCATTATTGAGCCTCACCCAATAACACAAGCTTTTACCTTAATGGTTTTTTGATATGGTACCAAAGATTTTATGACTGAGGATCTGTGTTGGTCAACATCTGAAGGACGTTTGATGTTTCTAAGTAACTATTCCTAGGAAACATTCTGTTGTGCTGCTTTTGCTTGCATAAAAAGCTCTCATATTTTCCTGAATTCTATGCATCAACTTTTGAAAACTTTCAATACTGGCAGGAACCACTGTGATGCCTGATCTGGTAGAGACAATATTTCGATCTGCCTGTGAGCTGGGACAACATGGAGCGGTGAGAGTTTTCAATTACTTGGACTAACTTGCATGTCATGAATTTTAGAAATGAAGTGACATAAAAAATGTGAGGCTTTCTGAAGATCTTTTTACTGGTGGCTTGGCAGGCCGAGGAGCGTTTGCACAACAATGAAAATGCATCTTTGTTATATTCAAAAGCAGCAAGTTTGCTCGAGTTCCTTCTAGTAGAAGCGCCATCCCTGGATGTGAACCCACCTCTTACTATCACAGACTCGATCCAGCACATTCTTCGAACTTATATTGATGCGATCAATAGCAGGCGTTATTTACTGTCTGTGAGGATGGAAAGTCTCAGACGTGAGGGTCAACAATGCCCAAAATAGGAACGGCCAAGGCTTCTACACTATGCTTTGTAGACAATCGGTGGGTTTAAAAATAAGAATTGTGGTGGAATCAATATGGAGCCTTCAATTTGAACGCTAGGAAATTTTTTCTTTTTTTTTTCAATTTGAATTTCCTCTGATTGTTTGGAAGAGATTGGCGGAGGGCTGTTTTGATGCTGTAACGTCTTTGTATAAAAATATTTTTTCAATTAGGAATTCCAGCCATTAGATTGCACATTGCAAGGGATAATACAATCATCATCATTAGTGTGCAAGCATTCTATGTGCAGGTTCATATGCACTGTCATGACTATTAGATGAATATTTTTAGTCACGTCCATAGCAGAGAGATTATGTGCGGAAAAACTTGGGATTTGCAACAAACTGAATGTATGAACAAGCTTGACGTCCCCCCTCCTAAAGACACTTTGGATGGATAAAAACGACATTAGGGGCTTCGGTAGTGGCTTAAAAGAAGGAAAGGAACAAGCGACAGAATAACAGAATAACTACAAGTCAGGAACACCCCTTAAAATAGGAAATTGCCCGTAATTTTAAACCGCTCGGAACAAGAACATAAAAATAGGAAATTCTGTTAATCTTAACAAGAACATAAAAGTAGAAGATTTTGGAAATCTTAAACCGCTGGGAACAATAACTTGACTGCCAATGTTGACCGCGGAATTTGCAGAAATGTATGAACCATAAAACAAAGAGGAAGCGTTCCAACAGCTCTCGCCTGCTGTTATTTCGTTCCACAAGGACGTACAATTGGCGCAGGCTGGGCAAGAAGAAGTTTTGCCAGTCAATCGTCTCATTGTTGCTCTTTTGGAAATAATATCCTCTATTGTACCCGAGGGGAAAAAAAAAGTAGGGTAGGAAGAGAAGTGAGCTATAGGAGAAAGAGGAGAGAAGGATGGAGGGGGTAGAAATTACCTGTTCGGCTTCTGAAAAGAAGAATAATATTACATCAGCCCATCCATCACTTCCTTCTCCGGGGAAACAGGAAGCTGGAGGATGGAAGTCTGTAAAGTACATTCTTGGTAATGTATGAAAGACCCTCGAGATTAGAATCATGTTCCGGTATCGTGTCCGCATGTTTTCCTGTCCCTGTGATGGTAATTGTTCTTTATTTCCCGATGTATCATTTGTTTTTTTTTTTTTGGGGGGTTTTTCAGGGAACGAGTCCTTCGAGAAATTAGCTTCAATGGGTCTCATAGCAAATCTGACCGTTTATCTAAAGACCAAATACAACGTGGATGGTATTCTCTTGGTTAATATCTACAATATTTGGTCCGGTTCCTCCAATTTTACACCTCTGGCCGGTGCTTTCCTTGCCGATGCATATCTGGGCAGGTTCTACACTCTACTGTTTGGTTCCATTGCATCTTTGCTGGTACAAGCATCTGCGCCTTTGGTTTGTGAAACCCTTATAATAGTTGCAATTAGAAAAGCTTGACAAACGATTCACGTTGCAGTTGGAAATGCATTTTGAAATGAATTATCATGATAGGTTTGAACAGATTATAAGGCTGAATTCAACTCTTGTCAACAGCATCTTGGCCACAAAACAAATTGGACTGACCTAGTACGTGCAAATTTGATACAACGAAAAAAAAAATCAATTCTCTCTATTACTGGTTCACTAAAGCAGCAATGTACTAGGGCCCACATCTAATTGTATAAGAGATTTGAATTCAGAGCATTATGGATGGTCACACTTTTTTTTTTTTTTCCCTATGTAGAAATAACTTGTAGGTGGAATTTGTATGAAATTTTCTCTCTGGAGCATATTCCTGTTCTTTTTGATAGGGCATGGGGACAATGACTCTAACGGCAGCAATACCGGAATTGAGACCCAGAAATTGCAATGGAGGACTGGATTGCCAACAACCTCAGAATTGGCAGCTTGCCATCCTATTTATAGGGCTTGGATTGCTAGCCATTGGAGCTGGAGGCGTCAGACCTTGCAACATTGCCTTTGGCGCTGATCAATTTGAAACCAGGACGGAAAAGGGAAGAGCCCAACTAGAGAGCTTCTTCAACTGGTGGTACTTCTCCTTCACATTGGCTTTATTGGTAGCTCTCACTGTGGTGGTGTACATTCAGACTAATCTCAGTTGGGTTATAGGTTATGGCATACCAGCTGTCTGTCTGTTCATCTCAATTTCCATTTTCTTGATTGGTAAACACACTTACATAATCGCAAAAGCCCAAGGGAGCGTTTTTGTTGATGTAATCAAAGTGATTGTAGCGGCCTGTAAAAAGCATGGTGTAAATGTTGAATCAGACTCACGTAATTCCCTTTATGATCCTCCTATAGTTGACACAGAACAACAGGAAGTAAAGCTTGCTCACACGGACACGTTCAGGTTTTTGGATAAAGCTGCTACAATTGTGGATCCTAGCGAATTGGATAATCAAGGCATGCCTAATGATCCTTGGAGATTATGTAGCGTGCAACAAGTGGAGCACCTGAAACTGCTGCTACATGTAGGGCCAGTTTGGGTTACGGGAATCGGTTGCTTCATTACAATGGATCAAATGAATACTTTTGGCCTGATGCAAGCAATTCAATCAAACAACTCGATTGGCCACTTCAAAATACCGCCAGCCTGGATGGGCCTTTCTTCAATGGTTTCGCTTTCAATATGGATCTTCATTTACGAGCAGATTTACCTTCATCAGGCAAAGAAAAGGTCAAAGAAAGACAAAAGACTGACAATGAAACAGAGAATTAACACAGGGATTGTAATGGCGATTCTGTGTATGTTGGTAGCAGCCGTTGTTGAGAAGAGGCGCAGAGAAATGGCTTTGGAACACAAGTCCTTAGTGTCGCCTCTGAGTATTCTGGCACTCTTACCACAATTTGCCTTGTCAGGTTTGAACGAGGCATTTGCTGCTGTTGCTATCATGGAGTTCTTCACTACTCATTTACCGGAAAGCTTGAGAAGTCTTGCTGGGGCAATCTTCTTTCTCAGCTTGTCGGTAGCCAGCTATCTGAACACAATTCTTGTCAATGTTATCCACCATTTGACTAGAAGGAACGGCCGATCGCCGTGGTTGGGTGGTCGTGATCTTAATCAAACCAGGCTTGACAACTTCTTCTACATCATTGCAGCACTTGCAGCTTTAAACCTCTTCTATTTCAATCTTTTTTCATGTCGTTACTTGGAAAAGCGTGTAGAGAAGAAGCCCAAAACAGGATCTGAGATACGAGGGTCAGAGGCAGAATTAACCTAATAACATCACAACTGACATTTTCCTTTTTCTTCAAGTCCCTATTACTTTTTCACTTTTCCCCTTCCCGAGATGAACCCTCTGATTCCTTTTTTTTTTCTGGGTAATTTATTACTTTAGTAAAATTCAGAATGTAATTTTTAGAACATGATTGGTTTCACTGCTACTGAAAGCTAATGTTTCTCAATTCTGATCCATGTCCTGGAGTCTCATTCTGATTTTTATTTTATTTTATCTTTTTTTTTTATAAATAATTTTGGATGGTTTTTTTAAATAAGCTAATTGTGCCACGTGTCAACACATTACAGCTCCTTTCCCCAACCAAAACAAGCAAAATTGCAACGGCTATGTGGCCCTTCCCGCCCTCTCTCCCTATATTTCAGACTCTCTGCAAAAAAAAACCAAAAAAAAAAAAAAACAATCACTCCTCTGCCGAAAGACCCTCCATCAAAAAACCAACTTTTCCTTTCTTGTTTATCCAACGGCAGCCAAAAACACCACCATGACAAAGATCGACTTCCTCCGTCGATTCCTCGTCCCCTGCTTCTCTCCTCCCCCCACCGCCACTGAGCCCGCCGTCATCACCAAAAAACGCATCAGCACCTCCCTCCGGGCCGACCTTCCCGATCCACCCAAGCACCAAGAACACCAAGATCACGACCATGAAAAAGACTCCAGTTCTACTGAATCGACCACGACGACCACCACCGCAATGACCAGCACCATTCTTTCGGCTCCGTCGCGCCCCTCAAGAACGATGGTAATTGGCACAATCTTCGGGACCCGCCGCGGGCATGTGTGGTTCTGCGTCCAGCACGACCGCCTCTCCACGAAACCCATCCTCCACCTCGAACTCGCCATGCCCACTCACCACCTTGTCAAAGAAATGCAATATGGACTCGTCCGGATCGCCCTTGAGTGTAATCGACCCGAATTCAATTCTCGCCCGCTCCGGTCCGTCCCCATCTGGACGCTGTGCTGCAACGGGAAGAGAATTGGATTTGCTTTGAGGAGAAAGACTAATGAAAAGAACCGCATGATGCTGAAGACTATGCAGTCAATGACGGTCGGGGCCGGTGTTATCCCGGCCGGTTTCGGGTCCTCTGATTCGGAGGACATCATGTACATGAGAGCCAACTATGAGCACGTGGTGGGTACTGCTGATTCGGAGTCGTTTCATTTGATCCACCCGGACGAGTCCTCGGGTCAGGAGCTCAGCGTGTTCTTGATGAGGTCTAGGTAAAGAGGGTTCTTTAATTTATGGGCTTTCGCGAACTTGCTGTTCTTGAAACTTAAATTTGTCAATCTTTGGTGTTGATTCCAAATTAGGGATTTTCTTGAGAAATCTTTGTCAAAGAAGATTATGAAGGGCATAAAGAAGTTAGATTTAATTTTCTTCGATAGTGATAGAAACCTGAAATGGGCTGATGATGTCTTGGCCTATTGGGCTACAGAACTGGGTAACTTCTTTGTGGACCATGTATATCTTTGTGAATTTTGCTTTTAGGCTTAACTGAAAAAAAAAAAAGAAAACAAAGAGTTAGCTTTAAGTCATAGAGATTGTGATATTGTGAACCATTTTGTAGTTCAATGGAGAATTGATGATTCGAATTTTCATTCTACATTTATATCGGATTCTTTGTAGAATTGATGCACTAGTTTTACCCTATTGATGTTTTTGTGTGACTGACGAACTTTGGTGCTTTGATTTGCTGCAAAATCTTTCTTAATTCGGAAGACCAAGTTCTCGGTGTCAAATTCTAAACTTTCTGGCTTTGATGGAAAGAGGAATTGATGATTCTGTATTTTTTCCTTTTTTTTTTTTCCAACCATTTCTACGGAAAGCACCTTGAAAGCTCGGATGATTTTGACATCCAGCGTCCGTCGCTACAAGCTACAAGTACACTTTTCATTCAGTTAATCATTAGAATGTTAGGTGGCTGACGGGCTGGCGCAGAGCCATTGCTGGCAAGCTCTGCTATGGATTACAACCGCAGACGTGTGTAATTGTTGTGGCCACAAGAATCGTTTCTCCTGTGCGTTAAGCTAGGAAGCAATGAATTGGATGGCGTGCGTGGTCACGATACATTCGCCATTCGCTCTCTTTTTATCTATTTTGAATTATAATTACTTTTTTCTTTTTCCTGATCATCTGATATAATTATATATAGAATCGAAATTTATGAAGTAATCTGACACGCTTAGCAGGAAAAATATGCACTAAAACATTTCATGTATTCCGGTCTTTCTCGATGTGGCAGGTAATGTGATTTTGTATATATTCGGCTTAATCTCTCCAGTTATAGTAGTTGTCCACGTTACAGCCTTCGAGGGGCCCAAAATTGCATAGTGAACGAACAGAATCTTTCTCAAAGTAGTATGTCGTTGTCATTTTATGTTCATCTTAGGCACTTCATTGAAGAATAAGCCTTGGAATAGGCTGCTAATAAATTGTGTTTAATCTAGTACAGTAAGCTCGGATATGCCAGGTTTTGAAAAGTGGGACTAGGGACATGAATTATCAAGAACTCTTTTCCTTTTTTTTTTGAAAGATCACCTATGAAACAGAAATTCATCTTGTTGAGAGCCACGGATCACTATATTGCCACCCAGTTAAACCAAACAGGCCGAGGTCATTGTTTGAGGCCTATTAGTTACAATCTGTTGATCAAGCTAAACAGGCACTAATTCCAAGCATACCTGCCAAGGTTTATCGCGAGAAATCCGAATGTGAAAATTTAATGATTAAATTAAGGACACAGATTGCTTTACAACCCATCAGCAAAAATCAAAGCTGGCATCAGAAGGTTTAAATGCTTAAGCTAGTGTAGATAAAACTCCTTAAACTCATGTCAGAAAATTACATTGCCATGCGTTATACCCTAAAACAGACAAATAAAATTAGCAATTGAGCATATGAAGGCTTTAGAATGAAACTGCCTAGACTAAATAGACAACTCATTATTATTCATGTCCCCGTATGGGATTATGTTTTTCAACAGAACAAAAAAGAAATCCAATTATGTAAAGTATAACCTTTTTTTAAAAAAATTATATTCATTAGGGTATAAAATATCATTCAATTTCCTTTTTTTGTATTAACTAATATAACTCGTCCAATTTTAATTGAAGATGTCTATGACTTAAATTTCCGTTATTAACTTGTAAAGCATCCCACGTTGATGGAGTTATATTTCTCATATTACTATTTTGTATCTTAAGCTCGTAATGGTAATAATGTTATTATTAGTAATTAGTGTTCTCTACCATGACAATATCTCTACCCCCTGGAGACAGAGAAGTGGAACAGCATCAAAAGCCTCGAGTCAGAGTATGAGAATTATCCCTTTGTTCACTTTTTTTTTTTTTTAATAGGTCAGAACTTGAGAATTACTGACAATGCAAATTAAAAAGAGCTCTTGGAAGGAGAAATTAAAGATTACCCGAAAATATCTCAGGTGGTTTTTGCTTCGTTGCCGTTTACAAAACTGATTCCATTGCCAGTGAGGACGAGATAATCTGCATCCCGAGGGCTAGATCCAGCAGCAATGGCAAATCTAAACCTCAGGATGCAGATTACCTGATCCTTACCCAATATCAAGTGCACAAAGTGTTAAAAAATAGATTTCAAGAGAAAGCTAGAACACAAGTTGGAGAACTGAGCCATAAAACAACAGACGTGCTTTCAAGGTTTTGCAGTCAGAAGATATTTGATGATGCTGTTGTGCATGAATGATAGTGTGAATTATAATGGTTCTTAAAGTTGAACGCTGTTTATTCCCTTCAAATGGATCATATGGAGCATAAACGGTGTGTGTGCAAATGGTATAAAGTGATGATAAGGTGCTAGAAACTTAGAATCATTCTGTTCTTCCCTAGCCAATGATAAGCTAGGTAGCTTTCCTTCCCCTGGAGAATTATGCATATATGATGTTAATCCCATCAAAAATCGGATGAGGGATGATTTATTATAAGATCGGCCCCAAAAACCCGAGCTGGTTTATCTTATTTTGCAAATAATAATCCTTGTTCTTTGTTCCAATATCTTGTACTCATAAGCTATTATCATTTTTGAGTTGATGAAAATGGTTTGAAAACATCCATAGCATCTTGTTATTTAAACTGTAGAATACATTTAAGCTACTCTTCCTTGTTTCCTGAATCCAAGCTCTCCTAATCAGTTCCGTTTGTTGGCTTGATCTGCACGGTAAAACTCAAATTCTGTTAATTATCCCTTTTCTTTATTAACAGACAGATTTCGGCACTAATGGCGATGTTCCCCAATGATTGTATTTAAAAAGAAAACAAATCTGGACTGCTTTTCAGGAATGCCGAAAAGGTTCTTCTCTTGCTATATTTATAAATGATTCTCTCGAAATCATCAATATTGTAATCCTAGCTGCCCAACCACATCACATACTCCTCGCAATAAAAGGAATGGAATTTTGGTGTGTCTTAAGCTTGCTAGTTCAGTGCTTTCCTTGGTTTCACATACAATCAAAGATAGTGAACTGATACATAGATGGCTGCCGCATCTCTGTACAGTTTGATGGTATCCACGGTAGCATATTCCATTTCCTTGGTTGATAAAAGGGCACCTTACTGTACCAACAAGAGAAAGGGAAGAAAAAAGGCACCTCCTGTCCCCAGCTGATACTGACAGAATGCTTTTCCTTGGTTGGCACGGTTGCTGAAGGGGATGGCAAGGCTGGTCCAGTGTTCGCTATGAAAAACAGAATTAAAAGTGTTTTTGGGAATACGGGTTCTTGATTAAGACCCCAATGCCTCGGCGCAAATCGCATTCATTTATGCAGGCAACATCCATGAGAACACAGATCTGTAAATGCCACTAGATTTTCACATGCAATGGACACCCCTGTGCAGATTGAGTACATCAGCAGCGGTGGTTGGCCATCCCAATAGACTTAATTTGGTAATGGATTCACATTCACATCCGGTTCTTTCATCAACTATAATGGCCAAGGAAGTGGCCATAGATACAGCCATCCTTTGGATAAAGCAGAACTCTTAGTGCCTAGTACCTCTATCAATGCCATTCTTAATGTTCACAAGTTGTGATATCGGCCCTCTACTAATTTGATCATATATGGCTAACTCCAATAGACTACATGCAGAGGGATCATATGCGTGTCCATAAATGGCTAACTCCAATAGACTACATGCAGAGGGATCCTTCGCAGTTGTTAGAATTGAACCTAGAGGTTGCAACTCTATTTCTAATTCAATTTCTATATTCGATGCCCCATTAAAGCGCCCTTCGGCACCATAGGTAAAAAGGAATTGCCAATTTATTTATGATGCAGTTTCGGACTATAACTTTGATGCCTCTGTACAATACCCTTTAGCACTTACATGAAGAGGAACACGAGTATGACTGTATTTTAGCTAAGATTCAGTGGAAAATAATTCATATTTCAGTAAGTCCCATGGAAAAAGTGTGGACCTCTTTACTGCCCCTGCAGCATCTGGTTCAGTCTCTATCAATTGCAGACAATTGCAATAAAAAAAATTATGATTTCTCTCAATAATGAAAACCTTTTAGAATGGGATATGCTAGTGGCAGGCACTATCACAATTCTACCTGGCTGCACATGAAAAATTAGGCAGCAAACGCCGACAGTTTAGCATCATGCAATCCCTCATCGACTACCAAAAAACATTTCTTCGACTTATGGGCTAATAGACCACTCTGAAACTTTCTATTCTTGTCTGTTCTCCTCTTCATGTCTTAAACCTCGATAAATCTCCTGTTGAGAACTTAAGACAGAATATCAAAATTGAGATGCAGTTTGCAAAAAGCATCTTCAATTTCTTACGAGGCATGAG
Organism: Ceriops zippeliana; assembly: GCA_037897445.1. Lineage (NCBI taxonomy): Eukaryota > Viridiplantae > Streptophyta > Magnoliopsida > Malpighiales > Rhizophoraceae > Ceriops > Ceriops zippeliana. Next base: position 1,375,997 of record JBAPLH010000011.1, read on the forward strand.
CACAATGCCAACACAGGCAATCACCTTGAGAATCCCCTTCACTCTAAATTATACGCCCATAGGTGCCATATACTAGCTAAGGATCTCTTAATTTTTAAACTATTATTATTAATTATATCATTTAATATTTATTTTTATTATTTTCAAATTAATATACATATTTATTTTTATATTAATAAACTATTAAATCAAACTATTGAGTTATATTAATATATCTTATAAATTTTTATTTAAATAATAAAATAATACCTCCAAACTTTTAATTTATTTGAGACCGATCCTTAAAGTGATCAATTTCTTTCTCATTTTTTTTAATTATTGCAATTTTTAAATTTTTAATTCGTAAATTTTCATCTTCCATATACTTGGCCAACAGCACCCTCTGGCTGCATTTTCCTCGTAAGATCCATAGCAAACATAGTTGCCAATTGTCAAGACATAAAACATCAGGCCAAGGATTTGAAATATCATACCAATATCACAAACAGAGTCAAAAAAAAATAATAATAACCACCAGGTAACAAGAGGATATAAGCACTAGCAGGGTAGGGGCGACTAACACTACTTTCGAAAGGCTTCTTCACGGGGACTCTACGGTGTAAAAGGATGGTACAGGAAGACGCAGTTGAAAGGCTTCCACCACGCTCCTATGAACCGCAGAGTTCAAAGCTCTCTGCATTCCCTCGACCACCACCCCAACTCTGGCCTCCTTATTCATGTCCTTTGCTTTCCTAGACCCTACTTTCAGATATACCTCTTTGTCTGTCTTAATTTTCTGGGCCTTATGTTAAGGTGGTCGGTGTAACACGGGATTCAGCGAAATGGGCAGATAAGCAAGAACTGTAAGGAATGGAGTAAGAGAAATGTCATGGGGGAGATGAGAGAGAAACCCTAACAGATGGCAACTACTTAAAAACCTAACGAAAGGGTGTCTCTCAGGAGAGGAAGCCTTAGAGAGCGTAGCGTAATTGACAAGTTATTAGGAGATTTAATTAACTTTATGATGGCATGCTGGTTGTTGGAGTAACTCTTCTTTTTTTTTTAGGAGTAAGCAGTATATCTTTTTCTCTGCCTGATTTGAATTGAACGTAAAGGTTTCAATATTCCCCAGCAAGACGTGAAAATTCTTAATTTTAACGCATTTTAATGGTTTCTACTTTGGTTATTGTTTATTCTTTGAGATATTTGTCTTCCCTTACTTTTAATTAGTTCGCTTTTGCCCTATTAACTCCCCATATTTATCGTGTAACAATTCACCTATTTGGAAATGCCCACTAGCAGTATGGCAAAATGAATATAGATCACGAATTTGGGCGTACAATTTATGAGAAAAAATGTTTTAGCCAGATGATGAGAAAGATTCACAGCTGACCGGAACCGAAAAGAAGACATCTAGTGACACGCTCCGCCTCCGGCTAACCCAAAAGAACCGGTTCCCCATCATTCTCACATACAATAACGCAGAACAAAGTAGTTCATTAACACAGATTGGTATTCAAGCTGTAGTTAATTACTTTTAATTCAGACTGAAATTAGAGATTTCAAACTTTGGAGACAAATCCACTAATTTAAGTTAAAAAATTATTAGCATAATGCAGAGAAAATTAGAAACTTGGGCTTTCATGCACTCTTACCCTTGACTTGATCAGCCTCGTAAGGGCAATCTTGAGGTGTAGACTAGAGAAGAACGTTACACCAACCTCTCACCTAGGCGCATATTCATAATTTTCATATACATTTGCAGTTTCTGGTGGAACATTACCTTATTACACTAATTCTCTTTTCCACCACGTGCTGTCATAGGAACATCGCTATTGTGAAAAATGATGCTTAAACATACCTATATCTCAAATATATCTCACCCAACAAAATCGCGCAAAAGTTGTCCCCCAATAACATCCCGGCCGAAGTGCCGATTTTCTGCTTCAAAACCAATCATAACGTAGCCATCGGTATTTGCTTCAGGCCTAAGGGCTAAACGTTGAGCCGCATTTAAAGGAAAAGACTCTGAAAAACTAACCCCATTATTCTCGTGAAGTCCTAGTGTCAAGGAAACACCGCTGCTTCCACCTGCCATGCCCACATCAAACAATCCCACTTGGTGATGACTTGCCAAGCTGTTATGCGACAAGTTCAATGGTTCCTCATCATCGATACCTCCAGGTAAATCAGGAAGTTCATTTCTAGTGCGCATTGATGGGATGTCTTGAACCCTTTGGGTCGTCGACGGGTGGTTATCTGACACAATAGAGTTTGATAGAGGTACCCGATCACCTGCACTATTGGCATTTCTTTCGTCTCTTTGTGAAGCCTTTTGTGCTTGCCGTGTTTCCAGTGCGTGTATTTCTTCTACCATTGGCTTCCAGAGCCTTACTCTAGCATTGATGAACCAATTTGAAACCTGGCTCACAAACACACACAATGACATCATGGGATCAGATGTGCCTCTCAAATCATGTGCTCAAAGCTTTCAAGTTTCAAGACTGTAAAAGAAAATATGATCCTAAAGTCTGAGGATGGCACACCTGGCTCCGAGAAAGACCAGTTTGTTTCGCCAACATTAACTTGTCAGTGTCCGTGGGATAACTGCAACAGAAGCAGAAACATCACTTTGTTAGAGAAATCAACTTCAACTAGAAATTTAGTCTAGTGAATTATTTTACTCACGGATGCAAGAAGTGCTCAAATAGCCATGCTCTGAGGACAGTTACAGCACGCTCTGGAAGTCCTCTTTGGGGACGCCAAACTGGTTGGTGCTCAATATATCCTGGATTATGAACAGGCCTCTGGCAATAAAGGCCTCTATTCCCATTCCCAAGCCTTGTAGCTGCTTCCTTCCCATGACTCAGTTGACCGTAAGCTTTGTTGGAGAATTGGAGCTGCTCAGTTATAGCATTCTTTAAAGACCTAAAATGCTTAGACATGGCTTTCAAAGCCAAGCATGCATATGGAGCTGCATTTCCAAGTCCAGCAACACATTCAAAAGATGCCACCACTGCTTGCATCTGCTGATAATACTGCTTGTACCTCTGGTAGACCTAGTAAAGGTTATGTGCAGTAATAAGTCTTTAAAAGATGAAGGAATTAGTTAATGGGATGGGGTACAAACACATTTCAATGAATAAATGAATCTAGCAATGATCTTCTGTTCTCCTTCTATATAGCACAACCCAGAAAAGCTTCAAGATAGTAATGGGTTAAGTGCTGCTACAATTCAACCGTGTCCTAGTGAAAGTGTAACTCATCTCAGATCTCAAGTAAACACCATGAGACTTCCACATAAAAAAACTTGCAATTATAGTAGTCAAAGTTAAGTTTAGCATGCTAATATCACTAGTACTTTCTAATTCCATTGTTTATAATGCTCATCACCCAATTAAAAACTCACAGGTAAGAATTCCATTCATGTATTAAGCAAAGAAAACTAAATGAGCTAATACAGGTCCTTTAATTCTTATTCCATCAGGGTAAAGCCAATATCTTTGTCCTCCAAAGAGTAGGTCCCTTTGCAACCCCCAACTTTTTGTAAGGAGAGAAAGAAGACTTGAATAGAAAACAACTGAGTCACATGCCAAAAAATTAAGAAATCAACCTTGACCTGGCCAATAAAGACTAAAGTAATCCCATAATGTATATTCTATCTCAAAGCATTTGAACATCTGAAAACACGAATCTTGAACAGTAATTGCGGCCTCGAAGATCCAATCAACATAAATAACATCAAAGTGTTTCAGTTTTTCCATTTACATCTCTTGCATATCTTCTGTCCACAGAGGAATGACGAATGCAACAGATTCAACTTCTTTTACTTTTCCACACACAAGCTATTTAAACTGATCATCAAAAGAATTTATAATTAATGCCAAGGTATATTCAAACTCGATGCAATCATTAAAACTAATTTTTAATGCTCTCATCATGACCATCCACTATACACAACATCATAACACGCTAGCTCCGGTACCAGGTGTAAATTATAGCACAACAAAATTCACATTTACTAGAATCACGACCTAAATTGATAACCATATAATTTACCACAACTCCAATTCCAACCAGACATTCAAAAAGGCAGGACACCTTGTCATCGACTCCCATCTCTCAGCAAGCTCTTGAATATAATTATGGTTTCTATCTACGCCACTTGTTGGAGCATGACTCTCTTCAAATGCATTTCAATATCCACTTTGTGCACATTTGCCCTAAAAGAACGGTGATATTCTTACTTATTAGAGATTAAAACTCCTCACCAACAAGCTTTTAGCCCAATGGTATGGAGGCCTTCAAAATTGAAGGACTTGAATTTAAATTCCAAGCAGCACCAATTAAACTAAAAAAGACATTAGGACTCCACCTCTGACTGTCAGACACTTTTAAACAATAAGACTTGTGCATATATTCCCTCACACCTTTTTCCGGAAAAAGATAAATTTTTTTATCATGGAGACAAGAATCCAATAATGCGGTTCAGGAAAGCTATAAGCTAAACATTAAAAAATACATATTCATGCAAAACCACAAGTTGCAAGTTTTGTTCGAGCAATGACTGACCCAACTACCAAATCAAAGAATCAGTCAACCTACATTTAATAAGGCCATGGTGACAACTCCCACAAAATGCAAGGTTGGTTTTCATTATAAACACCCCATCTAGAAAGGAATATTTGAGACACCAAGACAGACGTTAGTAGCCAAAATGGGAATGAGAAAAGTAAATCTAAGAACCCAACAAGAATGCTGAACATGAACTACATGTGGAGTTTAAAAGTTGACACTTTTAAGTAAAACCCGAAAATTGCATTATGAAGACCCCAAAAGAGAAAATTCCTTTTAAGGGCCAATGCAAATGCAAATGAGCCAGCAGGAATTCACTAGTTATACCTCATCTAGCACTGGAATCAGCCTCGACTTCTTTCTCCCACTTTCACCTCCATCCCCACAACTAATCGGATAATCCGCAATTCCACTGGCGCTCAAGCACTCAATAGGAAGATCCATCAAAGACGCTTCAACTGTGATCTGTTGGCCGTAAACTCCTCGACCCACATAACAAAGCTCTTCAAGCAGCTGTTGCGCAGGCTTCAAAAATCTCGATCCATTCAAAATTGAAGAATAACCAGTAAACGGGCCGAGAGGGACCGAGCTTCTGAACACCTCATGCGAGGTCGAACTACCACCACCAACAATGCTCGGAACCATACACCCACCACCGCTTCCTCTAGCAGGAATTTTCTCGGCACAAACATCAGACCCGTATCGCTGTAAATTAAGCTCCAGTAGAAGATTGCTTTGGTGAGGATGGTGAGAAGATAGAGATAGAGACAATCCTTGCCCGGTTGCATTAGAGGAGTCGTGGGTTAAAGACAAAGGTTCTGGTTTAAACACTGCCACTTCACTACCGCTACTATTGTAGCGCGAGGGGTCAAAATCTCTAAGACTTTGAAAATTATGTGGTGCATAAGGAAAAGGGTTACCGTTGATATCCTGAATTGAGGTAGGGTTTATATGCAAGGAAGTGTTTGGATCTAAGTAAAGGTGGTGAGTAGTTGAAGAAGAAGAAGAAGCATTTACGATCCCACCGGAAAAACCCATCAAATGAACACCTTCCTCTTTCACTGCACCTGGCAGCAGCGAGTAATTAGCACCCGCCAGCAAATCTGAAGACAGAAGGGAGGGATCGTAGTAGAGAGGGAGCAAGCCAGCACAAGGCTGAAGTTCAGGATGATGGTTTTGAGCGACAACTCTAAGCTTATCTCTTCTACTTTGTTGTGGGACATGGTAGGGCTCGTAACCCTCCGCCATAGCAAGTCAAGTCAGCAACACACTCACCAACACGCGTAGACAAAACCACTAATCTTTCTAGTCAGAAATCCCTCTATTAAATAAAAGAAAAAAGGAGAGAGAGGCTGAGAGAGAGAGAGAGAGAGAGAGAGAGAGAGAGAGGGGGGGAGAGAGAGGGAAAGGGTGGAGATACAGAAAGTGGGGAGGTTATTAAAGAGGAAGGAGATTATAAAAGAAAGAGAACAGTGAAGGAGATATGCTGATGATGCAATAAAAGGTTATCATGATCTTCTGAGTCTGCAACTATGGCAGTGTGCAGCACAGTTTATTAAAGAGATACGTGAAGAATTGGGAAATTGAAGCTCGTTTTATGGGTGGGTTGCTTGTTTTGCGCATCCTCACACACACACAGAGTCTCACGGTAGAATCCTCACTCACTCATACGGACATTAACACCACAACAAAATACTTCGTCTGTTTCATTCTCCATCACCCTTCCTCCCTCCCCCCCCCCCTTTCTCTCTCCATGGATAGACTGGGCTCTGAACAGCATAGGGTTTCGAGAAACCGAACGTCGACCGGCTATTTCCGGTAATTATTGAAGTCGACTCGGTCGCAGATATTTTTCTGACGCGGTTCCTTGGAGGCAACTTTTTGTCGTTTTATAAAATTTGGCCAGTGTTCCTTTCTTTCTCCCTTGTACATATGCTTTCCTAAAATTAGAAAATTAGTAATTTCTATTAATATTTCTTGTTTATTCTTTTTGTCTTAATTAAGAAAATTAGAAATTGTTTAATAATTTAGGGTGGTAATGACGCACGTGAGGATGGGGGAACAGAGAAATGAATGATAAAAGTTTCAAAATACATATGTATAGTTTGCCGTTCTCAACACTCGTCCGCCAAAAACCGAGAGCGAGACAGAGACTTTTCTTTCTTGCTTTTCAATTCTCGCTTTATGTATTCATTTGTTATATTTTATGTTCGTCTCTGATCTATCCTAATCTTACCTACACCATATTAAGAAATTGAAAAAGAAAGATTCCGGATCACAGTTGTTAACTTCTTATTGGCCATACACCTGCTCTATATATATTATATGTTGAATTTCTTGCCAACTCAACTGAAGCATTTATGTACAATAATTGAGCAGAAGCTTAAATATTACGCCGCGGAGCATATTTCTGTTGTATGCGTCCAGAAGATTTGGAAATGCCGAGAGGAAATGGCTTTTGTTTAATATATATATGTATATATATTGGATTCAACGATATTTAAAATTATGGGACTGCATTTATGGCCCTTGAGGAAAAGTGATTCTGTACTACTTCCATCATGAGGACTAATTAATAGTTGGTGGGCAAAAGTTACCTGGGTTCTCCCAAGTTCTCCTACGTCTATCTAAGTCTTGGGAAGCACAAAAATGGTGGGCTGCGGATAAAAATTTGTCCCCTCTTTTCATGGAACAATGCTCAACCGACGATCACTTTCATAATTATCCTTCTCACAAATTTTTCTTCCTCCTCTCAAACATTGTGTACTAAAATGGGTGGATCCCAAATGGACATCTTTTCCTGTAAGTTTTTGCCTTTTTATGATCAAAGGGGTCTCACAGCAGCAACTTGCTGGTTGGTTTCTTCAGGCCCACCCTCATTATATATTAGAAACATTAAATTTAAACTCGATCTTTTGACTCTAAATTTCTATAAAATATTAACTTCAACTTGATATAATATAATTTTTAAAAAAAAAAAAAAAACTTTGAGGCAAGCAGAAGGAATTACAGAAGTTACGTTAACTGCATGTCCTGTATAAATGCGTGGAACCACCTGGGCAGCATATTATTGAATTCGATCACACGTCCCTCGAAATGATTGGACTTATATTAGAAGTGGCAAACACCACCTCATCATTGTGAATTTGGAAAATTATTGGTCCTCTGCTGATAACCTAAGCTCCTAATTAGATAACCTATCTTGTTAAGTTAAATTAAACTAGTAGTTATGTAACGAAGATAATGATTGTTATTGGAATATAATATGTATATGTATATATATGTATTCACTTATCAACCACTAATTTTCTCCTTTATTCTTTCCGCTAATGTTTCCTTTCCAATTAGGAAGCATCTGATGCGGAAAATTGCAATTATTTTTTGCATTTAATTTCCTTTTTTTTTTTCTTTGACAGAGAGCTTAATTTCCTTTTTAACACCTTATGGAATCACCGAATTTGATATCTTGGATTTAGTCATTGTTTTCTACGCCCATTTTTTCTTCCCCACGTTCCTCTTAACTAAAATATATTGACGAATCATTTGAAGAGTCAAAAGATGATGAAAAAAAAAAAAAAAAGAGTGAAGAAAGATTCCTTCAATTCCCTCCGCCCACAACCAAACAAGTAAGAATTGCATGATAAACTCTTTAATTTCCCCTTTTCTTTCTTTCACCTACCGAACATCCTCTTTATTTATTTCACTATGCTTCAAATGATCATGCTATCAAAATCTTTTTCTGGACCAAAAAAAAAAAAAGACATATCAACATTTTACCTCAATTAACACTCAAGGAGCTTCTTGAAGACCGAAGGGTGGTCGTTGTTTTTTTTTTTTATTATTATTTTCCTCCTTTTTCCGGACCCAGGATTTTAAAAGTACGTTTTCCTTTACTATTTTTTCCCCAGCGCCAGGATTTGCAATCCTCCTCTGGTTAATGTGCCGATGACTTTAACATTTGTCACAAAAACTATCCATATATTTTCACGCTTAAGAATAAACCAAATGTGTGGGCATGGAAGTGCATTTATTAGCGGCGGCATTGGGTTAAATCGAACATCGTTGCCTCCTGATATGGCCCTACGGATCCTCGCAATACTAACACACCAGCCGACAGACACGTTCTCTGATCGAATTTAAAGCGACGTTGCAAAAGTTATCGTTCAGTGAACGTAATCAAATTCTTAAAACTCAAAAATGGCAATGTGAAAAAACTCGGTCGTCGAAATGAGACTCTCCTGTGTACCAACTTTTTTTTTTTTTTAATTAAAAAAATTTCTGTAAATCTATCTATTAAAAAAAAAAAAGGCGGTCGCCAAATGAGAGCGGTTCAACATATGCACGAACTATGTTTTCATAATTTGGCATAAATAATTGAAAAAAGGAACTGTTTCTATTTTTGTTCGTCAAATTCTGAAATTTGAATCAGCCTATGCCCTTTTCTTGTGAATTCACTGAACAGACACCAACAAACATCTGGCTGCGAAACATTAAAAAAAAAAAAAAAAAGTAAAAAATGGTTTACCCAATTTAATGAATGAATCCAGTGAATACATGAAATGTGCGATGACGTTTTTATAATTTATTTTTCGGATTTGTTGACGGATACATAATTATCAAAATAAAACCATTGTGGTTATGCGATATTCTTAGCAACTGTAGTCACGCCTAGATTTTCTTAATTGCGTGTTTTACATTGTTAATTAATTTAAGCTGATGATCTCAACCAAAGCGTATGAGGAATTCACGCGCGCGCCCTCTTCCTGATTCCCGACAAATCAATATTCAGCACTCAACGCCAATTCCCCACTTATTATTATTATTATTATTATTATTTTATTTTTTTTTTTTTGGAAAAGTGAAGCGACTCAGTGACCATGCATAAAAACGACGAAAACAAAAAGGAGTAACTGTGAAAATACCTCTCAAATTGATTTGACAACGCAAATATTTTATTCCACCAAACCTCAACTTTAAAGATTTTAACCTAAAAGAATATTAGACGAAATATAAGTTTCAAGTACTAAAAATATAAACATAAAAAAAAAAATAAAAACCAAATTGCGGTGCACAGAAAAAATATTAAACAACTAATGAAAAACTTAAAAATTTTAATTTTTTATTTAACTTAATGGGAAAACAAATAACATCACTAGAAAAATAAATTGTTGAGATAAAATAACACAACTTTCTCAACATCAAAATTTAGTTGATCAATTCCATTAAAAAAAAAAAGATAATTAGCCGACTCTTACTAGTTTTCATTTAAATTTGTTTATTTCGTGTAGGGACAGACAATTACGAGTATGATGTTTAGAATCTGACTTGCTTTTTCCTGTTTTTATGCTTGGGATAATACATTCTTCGTTGCCTTTCTAGCCAGTGATCCACTGCTGGTTAATGCTGATCAATGAAGCATACTTATAAATTTTTTCTCATTCAGGAAAATTTTAAAAATGAAGATGACGAAAGCAGTTCGAGGAGCAACACGTGGCAGTTATGATGACAAGAAACACGATGTCTTAATGGAGGGGGATGTTCAGGTGGCAACGTCATGTTAACGTTGGTGCTCCTCTTTTCTGTCAAAACATGGATCAATTCACAAATCTTTTGCTTGCAGATAACAGAACCCCCCGAGTTTGCCGTCGATCGACGAAACGGCGTCTCAGATCTGCTGCCGTCCATAGTTCCCATTCAGAAACCGTACCCACAGTTCTCTTTATAAAAATGATGCGGTTCACTCTCCTCCTGGAGCCGGTGGAGAGCACGCTCCCGTTTCCTCCCTGATGGATGGTATGATGAGGGGCCGCTTTTTGGAAGGATTTTCCTACTCGCCAGACAGGGAAGTAAAAAGTAAAAACTGCAGTAACCCATTGCGTGAAACTGCTCAAAAATAATCCCTTCGTGTTACGAATTTTTAAACGTACTTCACTTCTAGTCCATCGATCACTTTAATTAATTAATGAAAACGTAAAGGCAACTGATCCACTTCTGCACACGGGTGACTTCTTCCTCAGTAGTGGACCGTCCGATGCTCCTAGCTTTTCGTGTTCAACATGCTTCTGCGCTGTTGCTATCAGCTTTGGCGGCCTGTTTTGGTCCTCGCGCTTGCCTCTCCCCCCGGGCGCCTTGTCCAAATTTCTTTACGTTGTTTTTTTGTCCGTATGGTATACCTCGCTCACTGCACGTGTTAGGAAAAAAGTGCGCTCGATTTTCGCCGGAGTGGGGGAAGGGGGTCCCGGTCTCACAATAGCTACTGTTGCGAATCAGAAACTATTAACGCTATGACTGTATTTTAATTTCACTGACCTGCTTCGTCTACTAATTTTCACAACGTCTTCATCTGTGGTCAGCTTTTTCTTTTTCTTCGTTTTTCTAATTTTTTAATAAAAAAAAAATGGAAAGCCGGGTGGTGCTCCACAAACTATAGTATTATCTTTAGTAATAAAAAACCGACACTGCTTAACTGAACTTACGAGAAAATATAAGTTTTATAATGTCTAATCAGAATCACCTGCCCGCCTCGATGGCCAGCCTCTTTTTGAAGTAGTGGGAAAAGTACATCTAATTGGGATGTTATAAATCACGAGGAACATTGTTTTAAACTTCCTGAGTTAGGCAGAAAATTCACAGAGACAATAGACGGCGTGGTTTTCCAATTACGTGAAATTAAAAAGCCGCCTCGTTACGTATTTGGATGTTTCTTCATTGTTTTGACTTTAAATCCAAAACAACGTGGACCGCAATAGAAGGAGCATGAGGATAACTTTCACAACAATCGGGCGATGGGAAGAGAGGCAGCAAAACAACTAAAGGAGAGGATGTCATCGTCCCAAATAGCCTCGACAAGATTACAACATATCGCCTACTGCTTCACCTGTTAATGACACTGCAACCAAATTGAGAAACTGATGTTATTGAATGCAACCAATCATTGGGGTAAGGTGGGCAATGTTCATCTGTGCAAAAGTATACACAGCAGGCATTATCAAATCGGAGTACACCTAGTGTTGGAAACCTAGATCATTCTTATTATTAATACATAGTATCACGGAGATCAGGAATATGTATATTCTCCCTCGAGAAAAATTCTCCCAGCACACGTACTAACAACTTCTTTTTTTTTTTTTTTTTTTTAAGTCAAACTAACATTTTTTATCAATGGTGCATGATTATTGGGCATATTTGGGCCGGGGAAGGCCCATTGTGACATCATAAATGAAAAAAAAAAAAACAAGGGTAATACATGGGCGCCAATTTTGCTTCAGTGTAGGCCTAAGTCCATAAGAAAATTAGATCGGGCCTCTAGCTTTTCCGGTTTTCCTCAACATATTTATTTAAATTGCCTTCAAACAAAGGAGAGCCAGATGGGTCTTATGGGTCTAAACTAAAAGAAGCAAGGCCTATGGGCCAATACATCACACTACCGCCAGCTGTTGGCACTCGTTGCTGTTGCTGAGAGCTATTACTTATCCGCCCTAGAATATAAAGACTGTTCGGACTCAAATATGAGAGGCCGAAAGGGATTTTGGATACATTGATAACGACTTTTGGTGGCATGTGTTTGACCTTGTGTTTTTTTTTGCCACTTTTCGGCAAAGTTCACAAAGTTCTTTACCTTCATGACTAATTTTCCTTCAAACGCATGCCTACTAACCCCCAATAGCTATGTAGAATATGATTCCAGTTTTCCGTAACAATCTTTTCTCACTAAAGTTGGCTTTGATTTCACGCTTCCGGAAACTCACTTTTACGTTTTATGTTGTCATTATCTTTTTGTACAATGAAGAAAGTTGGGCTAATTAACTAAAAATTATAGCTTCTATCCCCCATTACTATTGAAATGGCTGATATAGGCCCAGTTGAAAAGCATCTAATCTTTTATTCGTCATTTTGGGGCATAACTAAACAACCCTTTCCCCATGTCTGGTTGTCAAACTTTTGCTTGGTTAAGTGGGATGGAATGAGGCTGGCTTTTGATTGTCGAGCCGAGAAGATCCAATTCTTTTACAAGGATAACGATATCTAAGCGCAACTCATTGGGATCCCACATGGGATTGAATCCGGCAAAGGGATATTTAAATTCGACAGGCAAAAAATACATAAATCAACAACGATATGACATTACTTTATCTGGACTTGTCCACTCTCCGCTGTGCTTTTGCACTCGAACGGCACGAGACCTCACCCTCTTTACAACAATACATCTATTGACCTGCAGTGCTGGCCATCGATAATGATCTCAAAAAAGTCCTGTGCTCATCAGCAACAATTGTTTTAGTAAAGCTGCCCACAGTTTACACGGGTGGATTTGGTAACCCTTAATCACTGACGAATATATATATATTATATAGGGTGGAATAATTAAGGTGAGTTTAGCACCATGCCGGAAAACACTAGCCAGTAGCCAGTGGCAGCAGGCGGGCCCGCCGCCCTTCGCTTTCCGCTAACGCCAACAACCTCCCATAGCGACAAGAAACCAGAGAGCGAGTGGAATAACATCAACCTCGATCGCTTACGTGTCAGGACCAAGCCGACACCAATTAATTGCTAAGGCCCCACCTTTCCACGCCTTTGCCTTTGGAATTTCTAGCTCGACAGGTCACAATGATACAACTTGAAAAGAACGTTGTAGCGGGCTCCTGTAATGCAGCAAAATTAATTTAGGTCCACCATCCCCTTGGTAGAAGCTTATTACACTATCCGCTGTCTCCATCCTTGTTCTTTCATGGATTGTCTCTCTTCTTTTCGATGGCTGTTTCTCTCAGTCTTCGCTCTGATAATTCTGACACAGGCTCAGCTGCCTGGCACTTGGGAGCTATTGGTTCCCAACGCCGGTATAGCCTCCATGCACACGGCAGTCACGCGCTTCAACACCGTGCTTCTCCTCGACAGGACGAACATCGGCCCATCTCGAAAACTTCAGCCGAAAGGCCACTGCCGATATGACCCAACCGACCCCATTTTGAAGCGCGACTGCTATGCCCACTCCGTGATTTTGGATCTCCAATCGAACCAAGTCCGGCCCCTAATGATCCTCACCGACACCTGGTGTTCCTCTGGCCAGTTCCTCCCCGATGGCAGCCTTTTGCAAACCGGCGGTAGCATGGACGGGTACAAGAAGATCCGGAAATTCAATCCGTGTGAGGCAGACGGGTATTGTAATTGGGTGGAGCTCCATGAAGTGGAGTTGAGTGATGGGAGGTGGTATGCTTCGAACCAGATACTACCCGACGGGTCGGTCATAATTGTCGGCGGCAGAGGAGCAAATACGGTGGAATATTACCCGCCCAGAAACGGCGCCGTCCCATTCCCTTTCCTGGCTGACATGGAGGATAAGCAAATGGACAATCTTTATCCTTACTTGCATCTCCTCCCCAGCGGTCACCTTTTCGTATTCGCTAACCGCAAGGCGGTCCTTTATGACCATCGGACTGACAAGGTAATCAGAGAATATCCACCGTTGGAAGGTGGCCCACGGAATTACCCAGCCGGTGGATCATCAATCATGCTAGCGCTTGGTGGAGACTACTCAACGGCTGAGATTCTCATTTGCGGTGGGGGCCAGTATGGAGCTTTCATTGCGAGGAGTACTGACACCCCGGCTCGCGGCAGCTGCGGGCGTATTGTCGCCACATCACCAGACCCAGTTTGGGAGATGGAGGACATGGCATTCGGTCGGATCATGGGTGACATGGTTATGCTCCCGACCGGCGAAGCTTTGATTATCAACGGAGCTCAAGCTGGGAGCCAGGGGTACGAGATGGCTTCCAAACCATGCTTGCATCCGCTTTTGTACAGACCTGATCAACCCGCCGGTTTACGGTTCATGACATTGAACCCAGGAACCGTGCCCAGAATGTACCACTCCACCGCTAACCTTTTACCGGATGGGCGGGTGCTACTGGCCGGAAGCAACCCACATTACTTTTACAAATTCAATGGAGAATTCCCAACTGAATTACGAGTCGAGGCCTTTTCACCCGAATACTTGTCGCCGGACCGGTCGAATCTCCGACCCGTAATTGAGGGAATTCCCGATACGGTCGGCTACGGGCAAGCTTTTGATGTGTACGTATCCGTTTCGTTACCGGTTCTGGCGGTTGTGGAAATTAATATGGCCAGTGCGCCATTTGCAACGCACTCTTTCTCACAGGGGCAAAGACTGGTTAAATTGACCGTTGCGCCCTCCGTGCCCGACGGTAGCGGGAAGTATAAGATCGGGTGCACGGCGCCGCCAAGTGGGGCGGTGGCTCCGCCGGGTTATTATATGGTTTTTGCGGTCAATCAGGGAGTGCCAAGTGCGGCGCGATGGGTGCATTTGGTGTCTTAACTCTCTTCTAAAAGCTTGTTTTTTTATTTGCACATTGTTTGCCTTCTGTCCTTTTGTTCTTTACATTAATCGCCCCTTCTGTCTTTTTGTTCTTTACATTAATTGCCCTTTCTTTCTTGCATTGTAATTCTTCGTGGGGGAGGTGTAATAATTGCGTAGAAACGTGACGTTCAATTGAAAACCTTGTAACTGTTGATATGCAGAAAGGCCATCTGTGCAAACGTGAGGTTCAGTAGATTTTTTTTTTCTCGATTTCAAAACTGAAATGTCCTCGTCGTGTCGTACCCAGCCTTCTCCAGTGGGCCGCATGTGTTGTCAGGACGGTGGACAGAAATTGTGATTTGCGGTCCTTGGCTGCTGACTTTGATTACCCGTTTCGTTTTGTGATTTTCCCTTTCTGGTTCAAAATGCCAAAATTATAGGCGTCGGGGTTCGAATGAAAGTAATGATTTGTGGGCTGATTGACTCTCCTGGAATTATCATTTTGCCTGCCATCTTAATTTAGAATTTAAATTCCCGTCTCTTTTCTTTACAAAACTCATAAAATAGTGGACCGATTAGTAACTATGAATTTGAATTTGATATTTTGAATGTAGCATGTCAAGTCTTGAACCTCCATTTTTCTTCTTGAGTTACAAGCCCAAAAGCTTTTTTTGTTCTTTTCCTTTTCAGTTTTTTGGTTCTCAGGCCCCGAGCCATTGACTCGATGGCTTTCTTTTTAATGCAAAAGCAAAATTTAGTTGGGGAATGGGGAGAAAAAAAATATCCTGTAACACGTGGACGGTCGAATTTCAGCTAAAAATAACAAGTTACAGGTCGAAATAGATCATGCTTAATCCCTATATAACAACATGACATGCTATAATTTCGCCCTTTTTATTTATTTATTTATTAGGATAAACATGTCATGCTGCGAATTAAAGCATGTAATTGTTATTTCTATCCTACCGGTGAATTATTTATTTCAAGCCATTGAACCAGCAGAATCACCTTCATAGCAATCGGCCACGGCCACACTCCTCTGGACATTTTTATACGGATATCGCCGAGCCAACATGACAAATATGAACAAATTTGCCGCCGTTATGCCTGCTAAAAGCCAGTAAAAATTATCCAAGCGACTGCTGTTTAAGTCCTGGCCAAACCAACTCTTCCCATGTTTCTCTGTAATGTGATCAACAATTGTAATCAAGAGACTACTGAGGAAGTTTGCAGCTCCAATCACGCTAAGGTAAGAGGCAATGCCTAGGCTTCTCATAGAATCTGGAACCTGGTCATAGAAGTACTCCTGCAATCCCACCAGAGTAAAAGCATCTCCTATACCAACGATTACGAATTGCGGAGCCAACCAGAAGACACTCATGGAAAGCGAACCCTTTGGATCACTCTTCAAAGTTCCCAGCCTCTTTCTCTCAACCAAAGCTGCAATCACCATTGTAGTTACGGAGAAAACCATTCCAATGCCAATTCTCTGCAGGATGTTGATTCCTCGCTCGTTTCCTCTCACCCTCCTTAATACCGGCACTAGGATCTTCTCATAAATGGTTACGGTGATTATCATTCCAATTGCAGCGAGCGCAAAAATCCAGGCTGATGGGATCTGGAAACCATTGGCAATCTTTCTGTTCATTGTAGTTCCTTGCTTGATGAAGAATGTGGAGGCTTGCGCCACACAAATTCCAAATGGTAATGTAGCTAGCCATATTGGGATCATGTTGAGAATAAGCTTCAGTTCCTCGACATTGGTGACGGTTGCAAGTCTCCAAGGACTCTGCTTCTCAGCAGTATTTTCTGTGTCTTCCAAGATAGCCGCTTTGTCAAGACACCTGTAAATCATTTGAGTATGGAATTAGACGACAAAAAATGCTGAACAAATTGGAATTAGAATGAATTGTTCACTCGGCGTACCTGAGCTTATCCGTATGGAATAGAAGCCTCCCTTGATTCATTTTTGACCTAGGGACCTCATACAATTCAGCAGGATTGGAAGGATATAGCAGGTTTCTTTTTCTAATAGCTGCTACAAGGACCTGCAGCATTGGGGCTAAGGGGCTGCCCGTGGGCACCCTGTAGCGGTAAAAAGGCCTTCCTGCTACGAAGATAAGGAGCGATAAAGCCATGACTACCGTGAGAATGATATCTGCAGCACCCCAGTTCACATGGTCTTGTACATAAACAATTAAGGTGACACCAAGCAGAATTCCAGAACACAGGCCAAAGTTCCACCAGTTGAAATAAGACATCTTTTTCTTTCGTTCTTCGCTATGGTCATCATCAAATTGGTCAGCCCCAAAACTCTCCAGAGACGGTTTATGCCCTCCAGTTCCGATGGAGATCAAATAAATGGCGAGGAAGAAGACGACTTCATGAACCTTTCTGGGTTCATGGCACACCGCTGCATTGCAAGCCTTTAGACTCGGTGCATACCAAGACAATGTCAAGAGAATCAAACCCTGTTTGTCCATATGAACGAAGGA
The DNA here is from genome assembly GCA_037897445.1 of Ceriops zippeliana. NCBI lineage: Eukaryota > Viridiplantae > Streptophyta > Magnoliopsida > Malpighiales > Rhizophoraceae > Ceriops > Ceriops zippeliana. The sequence goes on from JBAPLH010000011.1 coordinate 1,393,361, forward strand.
GAACAGAACAACCGTCACATTTGATGCCACAACCCGAAAAACAAAAAATATTTTTCTTCTTTCACAAAATTATAGAATTAGAACGGCGAAATTTCTAAATTCTTTCCTCCCATTAACATGTTGTTTCATTGACTTGGGATTGAATGGGGGCCACGAGGGTGATTTTTCGACATCTCAGGTCATTTTTTTCGACATTACAGGTCATTTCGAATGGGTTCCTCGAGGCCCAAATATTAGAATGTGAAATAGCAGGCTAGCAGAAAATAGTGGACATGGTGCCCAAACAACGTTGAAGTAGGCCCATCACAAGAGTATCGGAGACCGCTGGGAAATTGGGTAGATTTGGAAAACTATTTTTATCGTTCATTAAAATGTCAATCGGGCTTTAGAGTACAAATACTACACACTGCGGATACATCCCCCTTTATTCCATAAATTTTCATTTCTCCTGTTTGGAGAATTCTAATTTAAAATCTCTAATTTAGAAGTTCAATATCCCTTTGAGAACAAAATTTAGTAACTTGAATCAAATAACATTTGGTCATTGAAACTTTCGCATTCACGTAATCAAAAATTTTATTCGCGTCAAAACTTTTAGCTGATGATGTGCGAAGGGAGGCAGAGATTACCAGGAGATAGATGATGGTAGAAAACACAACTGTTGAGAATCGGCCCAAGTAAGCATCGGCCACAAACCCTCCAAGAAGTGGCATGATCGTAGTCACACCAGACCAGTAATTTGCACTCCTGGCAGCCGTCTTGAGGTCTTGATGAATCACCGTGGTGAGGTAAATAATTAAGCTGGTTGCCATCCCAAAGTAGCTCAACCTCTCGCTAAATTCAATTGCTGCCCAAGATTCACCCAAGATAAATACCAATCTAATGAAATCAATAAATTACTCTCTTTCTTGATGAAGAAATGATTTATGAGTAGGGATTTTCTAATATTAGAGAGCCAAGTTAATTTAATGTGAAAATAAATAAATTTAAATGAAACCTAGTTGAAATAAAAACATAATAAAATAAATTTACGGAACATAAATTTAAATGATTTGCCGACAGCGTTTGCTACCGGGTAAAAATATGGGGACAAGCCAACTATCTGTTTGATTTCATAAAGTTGCACTGCCCCACAAACGTAAGTTCAATCTTCTGTGAATGTAAATGAAGAGACAAGTCTATGAATTACTGATTTTGACAGCCCTTGCTTGTGGAAGAATAACGAATGTATACAAGTCCTTGCACTTGAACGGACAAACGCAGGAAGCGCACAAATTCGAGAGCCAGTTGGCGCAGGCCCCAGCCACTTACATTGAAGACCCATCTGATGTGCGGTGTTTACTCGTCAAAATTAAAGAAGGAATTTTAGGAGGTGCCTAAAGGACAGGAACCCCTCGTGTTCTCTTACAATAAATTAATGGGGATCGCGAGAGTGAATGGATGGGAGGGAACACATCCACAAGCAATCCATGTTAAAAGCTAAAAAAAATGCACAGTATGCCTTTATAAAATTTGATTTCTTACAAAGCAAGTCTTTTTCCACATTATGGGTCATTTGGAAGGGTACCTGATGTGTCCTTCCTCCTAAAATCGTCCACTATTCTATAGTTTTTTATGAATACAGTAAGATAGACTAGATGCTCGTTGACCTGCGCTGTTAATCTGCCACTGTGCTTTATTTTTTATGTTTTGGGTTTGCTCCAGTCAAAAGGAGCTAGAAAACCTCTAGGGTGATTCCCAATAAGTGCATTTTCTCTTTCCATTAATAATTAGCACTTATTTAATTACTAAATGACCCTATCTCTTGCCTAAAATTTAAAATAAATAAATAAAGGGGTTACAAGTCATAGCAACTATCACACAAAAGAGGAATCACACAAAACAAGAGTCAAACCACAGCGTAACAGTAGCTGATGTCACCCTATTCATAAGAACCAGAAAAGGAAGAGAAAATGGCCACGAAATTAGAAACTAATGGGTGATGTTTCCCTCCCGTAAACGAAAGCTAAAACATTACGGATACAACCAACTGGTGAAAATGAAATAAATGAAGACGGAGATTGCGGAAAAGAAGAACGTTAACGGTTAAAGTTATTATCAGTGGTCATTACTGGTGCCGGGCCAGCCAAAACTAGCACTCATCGCTCCAAGTCTCAAGCTTCAATCCGATTTATGCATCGCACTGAAACTACTGCAAAATATATATGTATATATTAATGGAAAATGATCATTCGTGAAATTTTTTGGCCTTGAATTACGATTTCTTTGCGCCGTCCCACTAGATGCATCGACTATATAATGCCTAATTTTGTGTAATAATGCACGAGCAAGCAATTTTCGTTGGAAATATTCGTCCAATGATTTCTCTTGAAAATTCTATAGTAAATGAAATATAGAGAATCATGACAAAAGAAAAGTATGCCCTGAAGTGAGAGAGCAAAAAGAATTCCTCGCTTCTTTCTCTGATTCAATACCATGGCTACGAGGTAACAAAAGAAAGAAGAAGACCCTTCTTACGAACTAAAGCAAATTAAGCACACAGACACACATAGATGGAAGCAGAACAACTTATATACTGCTGTGCTGCTTTTATAGCGAACCTTTAATCCTTACCAATGATAAAGAGAGCTGCTTTCCAAACACCAGTGAAAGCTCGAAGAGGAACCCTCCCTTTGTGATCCACAGAAGAATCATGAACCCATTTCTCTCTGTCAACTTCCTTGGTTTCTGATCCCTTTCTCTTCTCTACCTCCATGTATTTTTTTTCCCTACTTAAGTTGGCAATAGCTCAATAAGCTCTTTGTGTTTTTTTTTTTTAATATACTCTCCCCGAGTACCAAGCAAATCCCACAAAGAAACCCTAGTGAGAGCCAACAAGAGGAAGAGGATGATGGCAGAGAAGCTTTGGCTTGCACTTATTATATAGACCGAGAGGGACTGATTCGGCTTGTCGACTCATCAAGTTTAATAATAATAAGTGAGTTAACCTGATTAATTTTTTTTATCTGAGTTAAATTAATAATTTTTATTTTTTTGTTTTTATGTGAAGATTTTTAACCATGACACATATGTAAAAGAAACTTTTTTTTTTCTTCTCTTTAGCAATTATTGTAAATGAGGAATCGCTCGTTTCTTTCCAACAATCGTACTATCGGTCTGTAGATTGGAATGGCATCATCGTTGACAAAAAGCCTCTCACATGGTAAAGGCCCCCACAAGGCCACCAGTGGGAAAATTCCGCCACCAATGTGTAAAACAGCAGACTAGCAAAATGTTCTGCTCATACGACGGACGGTTAGCCCTGTACTTCAAAACGGTGGGACCACAATTCGATTATGACAAAAAATTTGCATTTGGTCCCGCCCTTCTCCATCAAATTATTCGGACGATAAGATAGCCATCAAATTCACCGGGGGAAGATTGGCGGCTTGCATTACCTAGAATTTGAATTCAGTAAATCTCAAATTGAATTCAACGTATCGCTCAATTTCTGGACAGCCTTTGTTGATTAATCATCAGGTGCGCCCTGTAGGCTTTGTAGTGATTGTATCCTTGTATGAAAAGAAAATATCAAAATTAACCGAAAAACGGCCTCCTACATTGCTGACTGGGCTAAGTATGGCTTACAAGCTCTAGGCCATGCCCCACATAGTCGGCCCAATCAATGAAGAGAGTCCTAAATTTTTTCTTTTGTTAAAAAAAAAAAAAAAAAAACAAAAACAAAAGGATCTCTCTTGGCTCGGCCAGTGGATTTGAACCCCGTTGCAGCATAGCTCAAGGAGGCTGAGTCAAGCCATGTGAAATCGGCTAAGCTAAGTTCACAACCTTTTGGAGGATGCCAATGGTCCACGGTCTATCTCAAATGGCGTTTCCAACGCGTTCGTCACATCGCGGTCTCGCTAAATTATTAGACTCTTCCCCCCACCCGCCCCCCCCCACGCCCAGCTGTGAAGGTTGGACAAATAAATGTCGAAGGAGAATAGTGACCAGTTCTGCCCTTGTTCACGGCAAAGAAAAAAACTGTAAGTGACCAAAATATATATATATATATATATATCACAACGAAATGTGGGAACTGGACTGGATATTACTAATTAGTTATTATATTTCTTTTCTTTTCCTTTCCACCACGAGTATTAATTCATTCAGCGGATGCGAATCTTCAAAAAAGTTAATCCAGCTTATAAAAGCAATGACAAGACATCAAAATTATTTTGACCTTTCCCACTTGTTCAGTGTATGGCAATTTTTATCTGGGTGTTGGAGCGCCCCCCCCCCCCCAACCTCTCTCTTGATACAGGATTTTCTTTGGTGTTACAGATGCAGAAGAAAGGGCTCCCCCTTAATCACGTATCAGGCATTTAAAAAGACAGGTGAACGGCCTGGAAGTTCATCGGCTATTAGTTATCCGCCAGTAATTCCAGTAATGCGTTCGTTCGGGTTTTCGCAGGATAATATCAAACTAATGTTTAGTGGTGATGCCTCTTGATTTGATAGCACAGTTGAAGCGGCATCATTGCGGCAGATAATGGGCCATTTTCCCCGTCCAACAAATAAACTAGTTCCTTCATTAGTAAAAGCACGTGAACATTTGCCTGCAGAAACGAGAAAGAGAATTGGATTTATTTTGGTTACCATATATAAAGAATTGGGTTTATTTCTAGTGCAATGCCTAGTTCAGCGCTAAACACTTATTAGTCGAGGGAGTTGTGAACCACTTCAAACCAAAAAATTAAACGAAATTCAACTTTATAATTAAAGTTCTGGTCAACTCCAAGTTCATAATAATTTTAAGCATTCACCGGATAGTGGTTGGTGAACTGTCCGAATTTTCGTGGTGCTTGGAGCACTCTTGGTAGATATCATAGATACCATGCCAAAAAGCAGAAGATTGTGGCACATACAGTGTACGAGTCCAAGCTTGGAAGAACATCGATTGAGTCGGTGTGATTCCACCCCGTTTCTTTTTCCAGCAATTTGCTCAGCGTCACAAACAAATGGTGGTTGAAGCTATCCCATGCAATCGTTCACATTTTGAAAGACAAGCGCGAGATAGCAACCAATAGAGCATAGTTACCGCCGATAACACTGCATTTCAAAGCTTCAATTCGAATATAAAGCTCTGAATGGGATCTCATGATTCTTAAGCGTGGGCCGTTGTTACATGTACACTATGATTTGAGCCTAATTGTGTCTGTTGATAAATTACAAATCCTATTTGTTTTACTTCTTACTTTTTTTTTTTTTTTTGAAAGTTAGAACTCATAAATTGTTTTATTTATTTATAATTTTTTTAAAAAAATTTAATTGTATACAAAATTAAAAAATATATACACACACATTGACTTATTATAATCACAATTGCAATCAATTTGTTATTTTTATACAATTATAACTAATAATTATAATAAATTAATATTTATTTCACATATCTATTTGATAGAATTTATAATTTTACTAGGAACTCGTATTTAAATTTAAAAATTAGGTAAAAAGTTCCAATGAGGAGTTTATTTACTTTCATTTTTTTAGATATAAAACTTGGACTCCTGTTGCTTTTTTGGCTAACTTCTAACAACCGCAGTATTTATTTTTTTCAAGTCATTTATTAAGAGGAAAATTTAAACCTTAGTTATAAATGTTCAAAGATTTCTTGGCAAACTATAAAAAAAAATTAAAGTTATAGTTGTTAAAATTTTATGTGTAAATACATAAATTATGTAATTATAATTTTTTATTAAAAAATAAAAATTAAGTAAAATATAAATATAAAGAATTCATAAACTTAATATTTTAATATTTTAAGTTGAGCTATGATATCAAATACACAAATTTATTATTTACTTAATATTTAATATTTTTATATGGAGTGTGATCATAAAATATATTTTGACATTTTTTTTGTTTTTAAAAATAATTTTAAATTTGCTTAGCAATATATATTTTTTATATTTAATTGCAATCTCTAATGAAATAAGCAGTTTTTTTTTTTTTTTTTGTTTTTGCTATCCTCATTTTGCACCCGTCTAAGCCAATGAACATTACACTATTTCAAGAGCGTGATTAGTTGGAAGCTCGTGCTCTGTCCTTGCATTATCTGCTTGTTTTGGATGGAACTTCCTCTAAGCACTTACGAGTGTAGCCCCGCATGCTTTTCATTTGACTCACACATTCTGCACCCACCCACCTGCTTGCTTGGTGCAATCTCAACCTCGCGCACGAAGTTATTTCTGTTTTCAAGGATAAAGAGACGATCAGCAAGAGCAGCAACCGTAGTGGCAGTAACCAATAGCATGCACCACTAACTCTTTCCTTTGACATTCTTAAGTGATAAGGGTGGTGCAAAACTGTAGTTCAGCAGTAACATATGGTCAGGATGCCCGTAAAATGTCAAAATGTTTATGTGGCCGTTTGATAGGGTCATGGGAGTGGCAGCACTTGGACTGGTCTCTCCCAGATGGCTCCGGAAATCCACTATCCACAAAAGTATCATGGCTACTTTCCACTGCAGTCATTTCAATGTGGGGTGCTCAAACTCCTTGTTAGTTCAATATGTTCTGGCTTAGGGCCAAGAAACCACAAACACCTAGTCGTTATCAATTAAAAGAAGCAGATCGTAAAACCATTCTCCAGGCACAGCAAAAAAAAATTTGAGGTAAGAATCCTGCAGTAATCTAACACGTGGTAGAACATGAAACCCACTAGAATGGATTTGAGTGGGTTAGAAAAAATGATTAACAACATTCCCACTGGGCCAATCGTGCTTTATGAGTTGAAGATGTGAAGGCATGAATGTGAACGTGTCGCGACTGTTCACGAGAATACTGCAACATAATAGGACGTTGGAAATGATTTATCTGGCTTTACATTATAGTGTGTGAAGATAAATTGGAACATAAATTCTGAATTCGCGAACCAAAAACAAGATAAAAGGCACAACGGACAGCCAACCAATGTGGAGATGAACTAATATCCTGGTACAAGTATCCAATCTAGAGTGGATGATCCCAATTCGCCCCTTCTTCTTAGCAGTATGGTTAAAGGTATCCCCGTTAGAAAATAGAGAAAAGGTTACCATAACCCTATGCTAAATTTCTTATCCTGCCTAATCTTTGAACAAATATCAATTTTGGTACCCTAAATTCTGGTCAGCATTTAGTAGACCTAAATGCAGATCACCAGCTTGGAATTGTACGAGAAGGAACCCTTTTGCGGGACAAAAATGCGGTGCCATCTGATAACCAGGAATACAATAACTCCTGATCAGAAGTGCAGTTTGACGTCATAACTAAGAACTGGCTAGTTATTCATGTAATGGACTTCTGCTAATCATGTAGTCCAGTTAGAAGGGCAATAGGTCAAAAGAACCTCTAGTCCTTAGTGTATCCTAGCAATCAAATTTTTTATGTAAGTGGCATGACTTAGCCCGTAGTTGTACTTTAACTTATCCTAGCTAACATAGCCTCTAGTACATCTTAGCCACTAATTGAACTTTGAACTTTTCCTAGCTGTATACCTAGGGAATCTTAACAACATTTTAAATCTCAACTGCTACGAATTAGCCACAAATTGAACTTTAACTTGTCCTAGCTACTACATCTCAACAACATTTTCAAACTCAACTGCTACGAATTAGCCATTAATTGAACTTTAACTTGTCCTAGCTATATACCTAGTGTATCTTAACAACATTTTGAATTTCAACAGCTACTAATTAGCCACTAGTTGAACTTTAACTTGTCCTAGCTATACTACTTTATCTTAACGTATCCTTGACTGATCCTCAAGGAACGTCGCTGTGATAGTCAAAGTGACAGATATATTCAATAGCACTACGCTATATCTCAACGTATTGGTTAAGAAAGGCAACGAAGATCAAACCCCTCACTTTCCCTAAGGTGTCGACAGGGTTGGTTTGGTTCCTCAAATCAAAAGCTGCCTTGTTAGCAATAGGTAGCCAACCAGCCATAAATAATCAACATTTCCTAAATGTATTGTGTATTGTACCCATGACTAGTCAATTCATGAAACGCACCGATCTCGGAATCAATGGATCGATGATGTACAGCCAAATAGAAAATCAGGTCACCTCAAATATCGAGCACGACATTCCCTGTAAATTCATCTCACAAGTCTAGAGCACCCTGAAGGTGTAATTCATTCTAGCAAATCATAATTTACAAAGAGACTTTCGATAGCAATTAAAGCGAGAACTGTGGCAATTGAAATGCCTCCCTAGCGCTCATTCTTGGATTAGAACCCATAAATAACATCTTATTGAAGATTTATGTCTTAAACCACAGATTAGACCGTTTCCTCCTAACAAGCTTAACGTCACCAGGACATCTCAACCTGCCGCTTGCCTTCTGTCGAAACCAAATTGCCCTGAATCTATTTCACCTGAATCATACTTATCTCCACCAGCCAACATCCTTTCTGAATTTATCTCCATTCATGTTTCTACTCCTCATATCAATATTTGATTCTCCAGCCGAGCTCTCACCACAGGCACTCCATGAATCAAAATTATCTCTTTTTCCTGTCCTGTAGAAACCACCTCTCAATTTCCCATTGCCGGGCGTGCTTTTTCGCTTAGACCCATCAATACTCTCAACTTCAATTTCCGTTTCCAAATCTGAAATATCGCCCTCATCGACGGATTCACCGAACCCAGAAATTTTCCCATAAGGTTTAATGCCACTAACAACCCTCTCAGAGCAAAATCTGTCGGACGGGACGCCATCGGTGGTTTCCGACAACCGGGGTCCATCCCTCTCGGACCACAAATCGAACCCACTGGGTCTCTGAAACCGGTCGGCCAACACCTTCCCTTGCTCGTCGGCACCAACAGAGAACAGCTTCGGCGCTTTCTTGGCCGCCTCCCAGGGGCGTTCCAGTTGGGGAACGGCGCCCTTGAGCTCCGCCTTCTTTCGCATCTCGTAAATCTGCCACTCGCGGGAAAGCCCAGCATTGCGGAGCCGCTTGACTTTCCTGACCTGCATTCGCTTCCACCGCAACTCGGACAACCCACCCGGGTAGATCTTGGGCCCGCTACCCATGCGGATAATCGTGGTCTCGCGGTGGATTTTATGGGGTGGGGAGTGTAAGTGCAGACTGAGATCAGAAAGGAAGAGTAGGTTTGAGGATGATAGGGTTTTAGAGAAGGAGCCGTGGTGGGATGGGATTGAGAGAGCCATCCTGAAAATTGAAAAAAGAAATAAATTCCCAATTGTATTCCACCGCAGGGTTTTAGAGCCATAGAATGGTGATATTATTTCCCCTTTTGTTAGTAAAAATGGATAATAGTTTGTATTTTTCTAAGAATCCTTGTAAGCACCAGTGGTCTAGTGGTAGAATAGTACCCTGCCACGGTACAGACCCGGGTTCGATTCCCGGCTGGTGTATATCTGTATTGCAATTTTATGTTAGATCTATGAATCAATAAACGGATAACCTGAAAGGTAAAGGGCTCGAAATTTTTGTTGAATACATCGGCTTAGCCGGCGAGTGAAGCCCAAGACTTTACTTTGAAAGTGGGTAATCTCCCATTCTCCCTGCGTGTACAATTATTAATTGTAATGCGTCATCGTGGAGGTAATTTCTGCGCAGATTAGTTGTCAAATCTGGTAAGAGATGTTAAGATTGTTCAAATAGCCCGCTTGTTTTACAGCCTCAGAAATCTGTTGCTGGGGTAATCGGACCAAGGACACGGGATAGACCGGAACATAAACCTCAAGCAGCAGAATCCAAGACACTATACACGATCTTGGTCTTTTCGGTTGTGGAAAATGAGTTTTTAGATGAACAGGGTCGAATCGCATGTGCTCCAGCCCTCTGCTCATGGGTCATTTCGATTTGATGGAGATCCAAGTAGAACCTGTCTAGTTCTACCTGAAAGCAGATTTGTACCTTCCAGGCAATAGGAGTTGGGCAGGGCTTTTATGCCGCCACACCGAACCCCCGAAAAAAAAAAGGTTTACTTGCCACTGTGTGCCTAATTTGAGGATGGAATTCGCATGACATGAGCTGCGAGCTACTACCACGGTTTATTTCCCACCGCAAAACATCAAAAACTACCAATTTAAAGTCGCTCAGGGGATCACAATCAGTTCACCGACTCCTCTACTGATCGCCGACGCTTGCCTGGGCTGGCCATAAAATTTGAGACCATTGTCATGACTTCCCTCTCCCCTGTTGCCAGATCCCTCTGTCACACGCTTGTCACCAACATCAACCCTTTGTGGTGGGTTTGATCACCAACAGTTCATGAGCTGGCACAGCATCAATTCCAGATTAAAAAAGAATCGGCGACCTAAAACAATCACGTGACTAGTAAGCAGAAACAGGAACTGGCATAAACTGATAAACTTTCTTAAGCAGTAACAGTACAATATATATGTGTGTGTGTGTGTTTTTTGGCAAGAACTTTCGCACAATCAATATTACAGTGTTTCGTGCCTCAAGAATTATGGATTCCCATATAATGTCACAGTATTCCGTAGCACTCGCCGCGAGGGTAGATTCAAGTCCCATTGTCAAAAGACGACAATAAAACCAAAAATAAAACCAATCTTAATCGTGCATAAATTCCCGAGTCATAAAATGCAGCCTCCGATATCATTGGATCTACCATCTTGCTGTATAATAAGAATCTGGGATAGGAAGTACATCATGCTTCCCTGTAGATAGGACATGTTCCAGACAATGCTTTAATTAGTCTACGAAGTTGCTGTGCCAACGTCAATGGTTTGCTTTATAATTAAGATGAAGGAAAATTTTGCAAATTCAGTTTCAGCATTATAAACAATGATCTAATAACTGGAATTATGTTAAACTTTATAAGCCTGAAGTCAGTTTATTAAAATAAGGTGACAGCTCAATTCCAAACAAGTCTACTACCGATCTTCAATTTTCCCTCGTGTTCGGATTTGTTCTTGTAACAGCTTCATATCCGAATGGTTTGGACGTAGAGAATGACTTTTTTCCCTACAAATTTGGATCATTACATACATTTAAATAGATTAAGCAACTTCTTAGTTCCTTCTTCTCCTCAGAGATTCATACAAACTAGTGCCTCGCTTATTGCTTTAATCAATCTGGTAATAATTCAAAGTTTAAAACAGATCATAAACAATCTTCGATTCTACAAATAAACATGCCACAGATCGTGTCCCCTTGGATTTGAATTCTTTGTTGTATCTCTAGTTTTGTACTGCTTCCACGGGCATCCTCCCAAATTTCCCCTGTTCGCCCGACAGCTCCTGAATAGCTGATTATGAAATTGATTAAAATATCAATGGAATCATGGACGGAAATTTTCACTCGATCTCTTTCTACTGCCAGCTCCCTGTATAAGTCACCCAAAGGCCTCTAGTTTCCTCCACGGCTTCTAAGAACTTGAGCATCTCCAAAAACCCATTGCACATGATGGCTCAAATTCTACTTCTTTATGTTATCCTGGCCAATGCTTTTCTGGGTCTAGCCATGGATGAAGAGAAGATTCAAGCCATAATTCACTCTACAGCAACATCCTTACTAATCCCACCAGCTCCCAGTCCGTCCAGTAACAATTAAGACTTGTACGAATCACAGGCGACCGTGAATAGAGGACCTGGTAGGCAACATCACCGTAACATTGCCCAAATCTCTGTTGGGCCGATTCTGAGCCCATCCATGTCACCTCGAGCTGGAAAGGAATTAGGTTCTTTGGACCAAACAGCCTCCTCTGCCCATTACTGAAGAGAACGCAAATTCATTTGAGAAAGCATCGCCATTCGGTTGACAGGTCAGCTGCTGGAGGCGGTGTCATCTTAGGGGGTTTCTGGTGGGGGTTTTCTGTTATATTGGAGCTACAGGAAGACATAAAGCGGTACTACTTCAGCTGCCCAGGTAGTTTAGTTTCCTAGTTGTCTTCTACCCGAATGTATGAAAGCAGACGTGCGTGTAAGTTTGACACGAAAAAGAATCACGAGGTCTTTCATAAAATGGGGAAATACCCAGCCCACGAACAATCTTCTAAATTTTCGTTGCCCATGGCAGTTTTTCTAATTTGAAGGGATTTTATTTTGAATATTTTCAGATTAATTTCAAATTTACGTCAAAATTTAGGAATTATGATTGTGAAAGTAGAGATTTTCAACTCTAATTCTATGGTTATTGCGATGTTTTTTGTCGTTTCCAGTCAAATGCAACATTCCAAGAGTTTGCTTTCACAAAAGAAAAAAATTAAATTGTGAATGAGATAATAAAATAATTTTCATATTTGTTAATATTTAAATATAATAATTTTAAAAAAATTTAATTATTAGAGTATTCTTAAAATAAATAGTAAAGAGCTTCTTAATTTTATTATTAAGCAACATGAGATATTCATCATTTATATTATTGAAATTATGTCTATAAATTTAAATATAAGTAAAAAAAATCGATAAAAATTTTGATCAAATATTAATGGGCTTGTGAAGATATACTATACTAACGGTTCAAGTTTTTAAAGTTGATCTGAGTGGGTCACTCTTCAACTTTTGAACTCTTTTGCAGTGAGTGAGTGCATTTTTAGCGTTCCAACTACGCCGGTTTTAATTCTTTTTTAGCGCAGTTGCCTAAATTTTACAGTAGAAATGCATAATATAAATACAAAATTTAAAAAAATGAATGAAATAATTTTTAGTATTTAATATGGAATTAATACCAATTTATTATATTTTTAGTATTTTAATAAAATTAAAATTTTCATGTGTATCAAATTATCTTCTCTACTTATAAAAATACAAATATATTTAATTCACATTGTTATTATTCTGATTTTCTTTCAATTAAATTTCGATTGAATAATTTTTTTAAAGAAATTAATATTTCTCAATTAAATTTTATCCCATCAAATTTTATTCTAGATAAATACTTATAATTTTTTTCATTGATGTTAATTAATTTTATTATTTAACTAATTCTCTGTAATATGGTAAACTATATAATAAGTTTACATATCTTATTTTTGTGAGCATAATTGTCTAATTTAAGTTTAGTTTTAAAAAAAAATTATTTTGTAAAAAGTAAATAGTTTTAAATTTATTTTTTATTCGTCCGTATAAAAGACTATAAAAATGCGATTACAAACCCGCTCTCTCGTCCTAAATTCCAAATCGAAATTCAGAAACACAATAGCAAGCAGGATTGACTCTGGAAACAATGGCGAACGAGAAATCGGTGATGGCTGTTATAAGGGCCTCGAGACCGACTTTTAGGAACGATCAGGACAAGGTTACTTTCGCTGTTCACGCTTCTTTCCTTGCCGCCGGATATCTCCTCGCTGCCACTGGACCCGATGCCTTCTCCGACACCGCCCTTTCCTCTTCCTCCACCGGTATTTCACTTTTCCCTTATTCGCGCCGGTCAATTCATTCGTTAGAATTTTTTAATTAAAAAAAGAGAAAGAAAAGAAAAGAGAATCATTTCTCTATCATTCTCCCGCTCGCTTTCTACTTGTTTGCAGATGAGGTTGGAATCGAACACTGGAACGAGCTGGAGGATGAATACGCATTCCTGTACGTGAATTCCGAGAAGGGCGGCAAGAAAGTGTTAGTGAAGTGTTTGAAGATGAATGACAAATTGTTGCTTGATGCTTTGGCTGACGGCGCTTCAGAGCCTGTCCATCTCGAAATTGAGTGCGTTTTTGGTTTATTTATTTATTTTTCTTGGGTAGCAATTTTTCTCCGGTAGAAATTGTATTAAAATCTATATTGTTGGTTTCGGATCGTTTTAATAATAGTTGGGTTTTTGGGGGTTGCTGCAGTGTCAAGGACTATGTTGGGGACAACGGGGGTTCAAATTATTCCGCGCAGTTCAAGAACTTGGATAAGCTTGTTGAGAATTTGAATAAAGATGTTTTGTCTAAATTACACAGTTCTTCGACAGAAAGCTCATCAGGCAAACCTTCAAGGTAATTGAATTTTCTTTTTGTCTCTTCAATTCCATGTGCTGTACACAGTATTGAGATAAATTTAAAGAAGAAAGGAAATCCAGAACGGAAAATATATGAGTCCCATCTGGGAAGCTGTTTACTTCAGTCAACAAGGGATCTTGATAATATCACATCTGAGGTTTAGGTTTTAATTTCAGTAATCATCTCCAAAAGAAACTGATGTTTTGAATTTTATTGTTTGGCAACTTTGCCTTTCAGATGACTGTCTGGTAATACTCGGTACCCTTTATATGCCACCTACAAAGTTCTTGTATCTTGCATAATTGTGGAGGTTGTAACATCTTTTCCATAGTTTTGTTTATCTTTATCTGGTTTTATCCAATGGGCTACAAAGTTAGATGAATGCAGATATATTTTACTCACATGCTTTCAGATTGGCTAAATCAATGGTGGTTATATCCGGAAACAACCTGAGATAAGATTCCACATTGGGCTGGTTGACAATGATTTTCTTACCATGCCGCCAATTTTATCCAATTTGCAGATTAGAGAGCCGTGACAAGCCCAGGCGTGATGTAAATCAACCTGATATTGCAGTGCCTGAACCCACAAGGGCTCCAATTCACCCATCTGGGTATATGGTTCTTCCTCCAAGTGTGTTTCTTTGTTGGGTTTATCAAATGATGTGGATAGCAGTATGCCTTTGTATTGTATGTGTAAAATTTATCCCTAGTTCATAGGTAGTTGTTATCATGAACTGAATTTTTCTTCATTCTTGTTTCCTCCCCAGAATTGTATATCCTCCTGTTAATCCAATTGGTGGTAGTGATCTTTCTCCTGGGACTTGTGCTGGAGTGTACCCAACCAGGTACCTTGCATGACAGATTATTGCTTCATTATTGTTGTTACTATATGCTGTCACTCTGTTCATTGTCTGAGCTAAATGCTTGTGTTGCATCTATTTTTTAGTAGGGATTTTGGTGCTGGTGGAAGCTTGCTTTTAGGTCTGTACTTCTGAACTTTAGCTAAGCACGGTTCTCTGCTGAAGCATGTGTGCACATCCCCAAGTGAGAGAGAGAGATAGAGAATTTGAGTATTTAGGAATTTCTGATTTTCATTATCTGTCTGCAGGACCTAATGATCCTTGGTGGTTTGGTGGAGTGGGAGGGGAACCTGGTTTCCCTGCAGGACAGCCGTGAGTGGACTATTTCTTTTTCCTGTTATACATTTTTTGTCTAATAATAGATGAAATTAATTATAGATGCATGTGTTGGAGCAGGGGTGTTCCCCCAGGTGCACGTTTCGATCCATATGGCCCACCTGGAGTTCCTGGTTTTGAGCCTAATCGATTTGCCAGGTAATTTTATTTATGCAAATGGATTTTGCAAGTTTGAAGTTTTTATTTGAGAAAGTCCTGCATCTGGCACTCCTATTATTTTTCATGTTAATTCTTGGTGTTTGAAAGTAGTATGGGCTTCTTAAAAGAATGTGGGAGAACTGCATTAGGTTCTAGCTTGAGCTAAACTTGTTCTCAATCTTACCAGCGTAATGCTATGTGTAAAAAGGTTACCAATACCAATACCTTGAAAGCTTGATGAGATACTCTTGAATGATTGGAAGCCAACCAAATTAAATTTGGCAGTCTTCCACAGGGGAGGGTGCAGAGAAATGAAGTAGCAGGAGAGACAAGGGATAAAACTAGGATATGAATATGGGCCTTGAAGAATCTACATTGAGCCTATCATTTTGACCTACTGCTTCAGCAAGTAGGGCATAAAGAACTAAATATGGTGTCCTGATGTTACTTTCAATTTATCTAGGCTACACGCATAGGACATCATGTTTTAAAGTTGGCCCTGCAATCTAACATGGTGAACTTTTCATTTCCCAGATTACCATATTGAAAACTTTTCCTTACCAAAAGTAAAGTCAGATATCCAATTTCTCGGAATGGTATGGTTTTGTTAGTCACCACATACTCTAGGAAGTTGGAACAGAATTCCATTATTCTGTTATGCCATGCATCTGTGATCCATGGAATTTGTTTCTGTGTTCTAGTCCAATATTTAATGTGATATATTGACTTTATTGGTCATCTCGTTCAACCTGGCACGTGTTCATGTGGGTGGCTCATGCATTGTCTTGAAGCAACAAATAGCTGGTTACTAGTTCTGACATTGGCTCCACTTGACGTTTTCTACTCTTTGTTTATTGCAGAAACCCACGGAGACCACCGGGTGGAACTCATCCAGACCTCCAGCATTTTGGAGATGGCTCGGGTTTCATCTAGCCATATGGTCCAGAATTTGGAAGGCATACAGGATTTTCATGTTGTAGATCTTTAGCTTCTATGTTTTGATGTCACAGATTGGCACGGTGTATATGAGTGTGTATTGGTCAAAAGGGGACTTTTGGCTTACTGCATCTATTATGAAATTTATGTTATATGGAATACTTACATTGTTTTTTTCTTTTTGTACTTACCTTTATTATTTTTGCTTCTTAACCTCTCGCACTTCTTGGTCACCCCAGTTGGTTTGGATATGATTACCGTCTAATATAAGCAGGCGGCGGTGCTGTCCAAAATCAAATACGTAGAAGATTCAATCCATTGAAAGTAGGACACACATACGAGAGAGCAGATGAACTTTGAATATTATTATAGCCTCGAGGGATTGAGCTTGTAGTCCCAAACAAGATGAACTGGAAGTCCAAGTGTCTGTGCCTTGTGCACGTGCGGGAGACATGTCTGTCTCCTTCAACTTCTGTGGAATTTTATGCGAAAATTTGCTCCCCACCCATTAATGTGAATCAGTTCCGTTGAAAAAAAAAAGAACAAAAAAATCTTTTATGGATCAGAACTGTTTGTTCGTTCAAAATTTTCGGCAATTACTTATATGGTTGTCTATATGGACGATGATGTGGTCAAATTAGTAAATCCCTTGAATCTTCTGTGTCATATTATTTATTTATCTATTTTCAATTTCTGGAACAACATTTTTTTCAACTTTAAGCTTTAGCACAAAAAATAGCCTGGGGAATTCAGTGCCAATCCTGCTCCGGCTCTCGTGGCCAGTCTAACCGCCGCAAATTTGAGAAGATCCGAACGAAACATCAGACGGTGAAGATCACACTCTCTGAAAATTAAAACAAAAAATTCAGAAATGTATGGCGCACTTGTCTACCTGAAAACCTCTGGTTTGGGACAAAATGCAGCTAAAAAAGAAAAAAAACAGAACTAAAATGGGAAAAGAGAGTGCATGTTTCAAGTTATTTAATAATTGAATTGAAAAAAAGAGTGTGATTTTCAGCATCTGGTCTTTTCCCCAGCCTTCGCTCTCTCCCCGGACCGCTGCCGCTTCCGGCCAACGTTGCTTTTATCCCCTCGGGGCCACCTAGACGGAAGCGTCGTTAGCCGATGCGCCCGATCCCATCACCCACGCGTCGTAAAGAAACCCAGGGAACCCCGAAGTCCGCTTTTTTCGAGCCGTGCCCCCACTTTGTCCGCCTCTCTAGATATCATCGCCGACAAACGAAACCATTCCACAAGGAGTCGCTGGCCCCCGATCTCCCACCCTTCTCCATTGACGCACCGTTTCGGTATCTCAACGTGGCCGTCTCGTCGTTTCTTCTTTTACGTGCCACCGCTCCTCCATAGCGCGACTTTGCCAGGCGAAACCCATATCGGCAGAGTTGTTTCCATCTGCTCCACTAACTTTCGCCGCCGACGCTCCCCGCCGGCCTACCTCGAGATTGAACCGGTTTCTTTCATGTTTTTTTTTTTTAATTATTTATTTGTTGATAAAGAACCAGAAGACAACTTGTAAGTCCAATTTTTTCTCTTTTACTCCTCGAGCTTGATCCCTCAGAGATGATATAATCTCATCAGTGGAACATGGGAAATTTGGAAGGCATCGCAATCAAGAGAACAGTGGGCTAAGTCATGGGCAATGGCACTCGTTGAAGTTGTCGGCAGCAAATTTGCAAAGAGAATAAGACAAGGAATCTGATGGTGCGCGGCCCAACGACGTCTAACTGCTGGACATGTGCACCATGGGTTCGACGATATGCCAACTGTTTTTATGTTGTCCGAGTGATTAAAAGCCTAACACCGCTATAATTCTACAGCTTGATCCTTATTCACCACCAACCATTGAGACGTTTGCCAAATTTGAATCGCTAGATCAGTAAATATGGAACAAACTGAGTGTCCCATATGGAAGATTTATGTAGTCCAAGGCATCGACACCCACAACCGTAAGTGAAGACCCACAACTCCACCCATGCTTAATCGACTCAATTTCCACAAGGTTGCCGCCCGGTGGCAGCCTAAGGGTCACCACCCTATGTCGGATTCATGAGAAGGCCAAGCTCGTATGCTTTGTTGCATTTTCATATTGGTCTGAGGGCATTTTGAAGTCTTCTAGCGGTTATAATGATATATTCTTATTATCAAAATAAAATTTTTGGATTAAGTATCACTTAATACAGTATGATTATTGATATATCACTGATAATGTAGTATGTTTTTACTAAGTTTTGATGTGTTAATATATATAGATATGTTTTTTTTTCTGTAATAAAAGAAAATTTTAATATGCTATAGATAAATTTCTCCATTTTATGGGCTTCTGAGTTTGTTTTGGGTTGTCTTAAAGCAAATTCACTGCCCCTTCCAATGTCGTTCTCGGTCGCTAATTTTCTTGCAGACGTAGACGGTACGGCAACCCACCGGCGGCTGGTATCAAACTATTTGTCCTATGTGCTAAATTTCTCTGCAAGTTCTGAGGATGAGCACAACTTCCACAAAATTATTAGTCAATTCTAATTATTGCCGATGCTCGCTCCTTTGGTTTCTCTGCAAGTGCTAGATGAACATGACAGCAAATGCAACTTCGCAAGCAAGCAATGCCCCCACCGGACAACTATTATCCATTAAAGCTACTCTCACTAGACTTTAATGTGAAAGTGGAGCCCAAAGTCAATAGAAAATATTGATCTGAACGGAATCCAGACAAAAATGCCCAACGACACTCCCTCTTGACTACCGGTATGAAGCCACATCTAGAATCAATCAAAGCCAAAATCAATGTGCCAACAAAGAGACAAACATTACAACACACTTTTTATGTTTTTCAAAGAAAGACAAAAAATAATTAAAAAAATAATAATAATCAAACTCACATGAGTCGAAACATAGCATGCATTAACGTAGCTTTCAAGTGTCGGTCATCCATCCAACGTCCCTCGCTAAGCAAAAATCCATGGAAAAGTAACCCGAAAGGCAGGGCCCGGTTTTCTTGTTTTTATCTAGAAGGCCAGGCAGATCCTCATACACGCCAATTTAAAAAAGAGAAAGATCCACTCTTCTAGATTAAGCCAACCATTCTAGATGAGCAAATTCAAACGGCTTTTTCAACTAAACAACCCCATCACTGTCGCTTCTGTGTTCTTTTTTTTCTTTCTTTCTTATATCATATCATGTTATCGCGTTTCTGCCATGTACTTAAAGAACCCCCCCCCCTCACCCACTTCCCTTCCTACATTGGCAAGCAATATTACAACTTCACAATTTTTTTCTGCGAATCAAAACAAACATGGGTGTTTCAAAACCTTCTTTGCTTCTGCTGCTGCTTATAGTGAACGTTTCTGCGTCACTTAAACCAATAATTACGGAAGGTAGGACAATTTCGTTGCCAACTCAAAGAAGTAAGTACTGCAAGAAATGACCCCCCCTCCCAAATAGGCTTTATTTTTTTTCAGTTTTTCTTTTTTGAGTACTACTCTTTCTCAGTTGATTAATCATTACCATCTTGTGCACATAATTGGCAGACTACTCAAAGATTTTAGAAACACTCGGGGTTTTATGCAAGTGTTGTGACGGCACGGATGGTGAATGCGCAAGAACGTGGACGGGGTCTTGTAATAATCTGCAATGCCTGCCTTGGAAGATGGGCTAGACACCTTCACTTTTATCATTATTTTATTTTTTAGTCTCTAATTTGCTGTACATACTAAATAATTGCGCTCTCTCGTGTAAAATTTTGTGTCTCTTGAGCAATTCAATGGTCCCGGATCCTGGCCTGGCCGGCACTAAATCGTTGAAGCTCTTCTTAAATGAGCCTTTGATGACTGTTTCCGTGAATATGCTTAGCATCAAGCATCTTATCTATACATTTTCTCATGTAAATTTGTATTTTATTCTATACGTCTTTGGAAAAGGTCTTCAATTAGCGGCTGTGGCAAGCTGAATGGCGGCCATTAAATTAGAGTTGAATCCAAGACAATTACTTGCTAAATTTGGGTGAAACTAAAGGTCTTCAGGATGCCAATTAATTAGTAAGAGATACGGGGGACACAATGATTCATGCTTACCCAAAACTTCAAAAAAGGGACTTTAATATTCAAGCGATTACGTTTGATTATAATAAGTTCCAGTGGTAATTGGAGATGAGTCGTCCATACATGTTTTGAGCTGGCAAATGATGGTAATTTTAAAACCGGGAATTGCAATTTGCCAGCAGTCATACTGTTATTAAATTAATCTGGATCAACAGCGGAGAATAGAATAGAACCAACACATCAGAAATAAGATTTGCACGTCCTAATTTCTGAAGCCATTGACCCGCAATTCTTCAGGGGAAGACTTCTTTCTGGTTACTACCGTCTACAGGCCTGAATACTCAAACCGACAGTCATTTTAGTTGGATAACCAGAAACTGGGTCCTTTGTTCGTTAGCATCGGGCACGCCTGACTCACTCCGAACATCACCAACAAAGACCTCCCCAAGTTAAAAAAAAAAAAAAGTGTACTATAGTGTCAGAAAAGATGTACGCACATACCACAGGTGACTCACTCTTACTATTTATCTACCACATAAACCCTACTATCAATACTCATAGCCACACACCTTTTAGGTATGCTCTAGTCCAGTATTTTTCTCCCTCATTCTCAACAAAACTCTTATTAATTTACACATTAGAGTGCTACACTGAATCCCAATTCGATATCTAATAGTCTTTTTCTTGTATCTTATAATTCACTGGCTCTTTACCAAAAACCACTCTCACTAATGATGACGCAATATCTTAGGCGAGAGCCGAAGCAAGCACTTTACAGATTGGCCCGTGCCCCCCTGTCCATGAATTCCTAAAGCCTGGCGACTTGCTATTTGGTAATCACTTTCCATTCAGTTTCGCAACTGACAGGACCAAAAAAAGAAAAAAATCACCGCGTAGTATTTGTGTCTAACATTAGGAAGCCCAAAATTCGGAGATTCATTCGTGAATGGACAAGTATTATTTTTGGTGAATGCACAAAGAGATTTGGGCTCGACTAATTCATAAGGCCCGTGAAACACTTTACCCAAACAACGCCTGGCAAGACTTTTACGCGATGCTTGGAGATTCAGTCGTGAATGGACAAGTATTATTTTTGGTGGCCCACATGGTTTTGCAAAGTTCGGAATTTGGGGTCGGCATTGCTCCGCCCAACTACCTCCCGGATGTCGATTGAAAGTTTCCCGACTGTCAATAGAAAGTCCCAACTTTGCTTCCCTGTTCTCTGCTGCAATGATAAGATTCGAAGAAACCGTCAAAGAAGACAAAAAAGAAAAAAAAGAAAACTGTAATATAAGTGCAATGACATTTCTCTGTATATATATTATCTGGACAATGATTGGATATACTGAGATTTGCGAGGTTGTCTTGATTACATGAATAATGAATTTCAGCAACTTCTGTCGACCAGTAGATACATATGTTTCTTGTTAATGCACTAGTAATCCAAGGAGACGGACAGATCAGTTGCCCATTTTACCAACCAAACAGGTCATTAATCAGAAGGGTTTATCATAATTAGAGTATCACATAAATATTTTCGTTTTTGGGTCAAATATAAAGCAAAATGAGGAGAGATCCATTCTGAGACCACAGTAAAAGTCTTGCCATTTCTTTGATTTGGGTCAGATGTTGGGTTAGGTAGAATTTTTTATGTCACGTCTCTTGCGTCGAACTATATCCCATTCTTTTAAATGTGAAAAACACATTAAGACGTGGAAAAAAAATATTAATGAACTCAAAAAGATAATAATAATAATAAAAGATTAAATAGTACTGAATTGATACTTGATTTTATGTATTTAGGCACACTTTTAATTTTAAGATTTTAAAAATTTATTAAAATTTTAAATATAAAGTACATGATTTAAAAATTTTATTAAAAAAAAAAGATAAAAGAATAAATAATGTACAAATAATAATTTAATATTATAATTTTTTTAATTAAAATATAAGATTAAATTTACAAGTTTATTATTTACTTCAATTTTAATTAGAATTGTGTTCCGTGGAAAACTTGCGGTTCCCCGGCCAGACACCTTACTCACGCCTCAATTGTGCATCTTAAATCCGTTCATGCACCGAGTGATCTAAGTCCACAGAACTCGTAACTATCCCTTTTCGATGTAAGCAATGAGACCGGAGACAGAACTGACGGATAGCCCACAAGAAAATAAAACCCACGGGACTCTTGCATCACGCATTTGTCCTTCACTTGCCATTGTAAAAACATCGTTGTCATGCCTTCACCGTGTTTTGCTCTCTTTGGTTTCCATTTGTCCTCCTTTCTTTTTTTTCTTTTTTCTTCTTTCACTTTTTCCCCCTCTTTATTCTTATCTTCAGGATTCGGCTTGCCGTTTTCTGATTGTTATCTTCGCAGTTTTTTTCTTTTCCTTCCCCCCCCCCACCGCCACGATTAAGCTGTCACTTGGTTACAGTTTCATCCGTACAAAAATTGGGTTTTCGAGTTTCTGGTCAAATTTCAAGGGCCCCATTTCAGGATTCCGGTTGCCCATAGATGGAAAGCAAATCCAACACGAAGCGAACAAGTTTCGCCTAGACCCACAAAACTGCCAAGGATGTACACTCCGGGAATTTTCTTCTCCGTTATAAAAGTCGAACATAATTCGATGTTCAATTAATGTGGGTACCCCTATTTCAATCCTATTACTTTTTATTTATTATTTATTATTATTATAATAGCATGTGCCTAACGATTCATTGAATGATACATCGTGAATGCTTTCCTGCTAACTTCCCATTTGACCTGGAAACAGATAACACAAAACAAAAACAAAAAAAGAGTGAGAGAGAGAGAAGAGGGACGGTGGTATTTCCCGGTGAAATTAACTGAGGTTGTTCTTCAACGATGCTTGACGTGCTAAACTGAAACTGTCGTTTGAAGCAATCCCCCCCCCCCCCCCCCGGGGAAAGCTACGGGTCCAATGACTCTTGCCTGCTTTTGAAAATTAATGTTGAAATTTGAGAACACACGTCACCAGGATCTTGCTACGTACAATGTGTACCAACCACATTCGGCAATCTCTCTCTCTCTCTCTCTCTCTCTTTTTTCTTGCAAGACTATGTAATTATTTGTTTGAACTCAAATGCATGGACCTTTCAAAAGTACGTACCGCGAGAGTAACGTGTCAAGCTGCGTTAACCAATATTAAAAAAGGGCGGTGTCTAAGTACATGGAACTGTTACGGCGAGTGGAAAAGCCATCGGTTGTACATAACTTTATATTTTGTATTTAACAAAGATATTGTTTCCTAATTTGAATATGTGATTTTTAAATTATATTAAAAAAATCTTATTGTCACGACGCATTAATTGATATCCTCTTTTTTTTTTTAATAATAAAAAAAAACTTTATGGAAATTTTGTTTTAAGGGAAGTAAATTTATTTTGCCTTTTGTAATTCGTTGAATAGAATTTTTTTATGCTTTTAAAAATTTATATTACTTGTGTTGTACTAATATTCAATAGTTATAAATGACAAAATAAAATTATTCTGTCAAAACTAAAATCGTCAGCGGAGGCATCATTCTCCTGGCAGTTTTTTGAACGAGTTTCAACGAGTATTTTCTTCTTAGCAAATTGGATGAAAACATTACAGAATAATAAAAGGGGCAGGCGACTTTAAATTAAATTGAATGTTTTGAATTTTATTTAGAGTTTACATTTTAGATTTAAAATAAAAGAAGGAAATTGAAAATCGTGATTTTTAGGAGTTGCCCCCCTCCCCAACCCTTTTTTATCTTTTTATTTTTTATTTTTTTAGAGGAAAGGAGCTACCGTTTGATTTGAACCAAGATAAGATGGCCAGAAAGACCAAAAAGACAGAAAACGATGCAGCGTGATACGAACCTTGACAGATCCACGTGGCTCAAACTTGGACACACGTACATGCGGCGACACAAAGTGGCTCAAACCAACGGCCGGGCCTTCCACGTGGACCCCTTCTTTTTTTGTCACTTTGTAACTGTACTTGCTTCGGGGTCCCTGCCCACAACGTCCCCGCTTCTACCTTTTTTTTTTTCTTCTTTTTTGGAAGAAAATCCAGCTCCACCGTCCAAAGATAAAATAATGTTTATATTAATATAATATAATATATTATATACATATATATATATATAATAAAAAATCAATTATATCCATTTAAATTTATTATTTTTAAGATCTTGCAATCAAATCTATTTTTATACTATTCTCTTTTATGCATTTTAAAAATAATTTATTATCATCCTATGCTTATCATATTACTTAACGAGCTCTGTTGTGCAGGTGATACTCGCAATAATAAACAAGACGTTCGGCCACGGGCGTTCGGTGTCTTGTCGTCCGAACCAAAAGACAGTTGTCAAATGGGCATGCTGTCCAACCATCCGCTTAATTTATCTCTAGGGAACCATAAACAGAAACTTCATCCATTCCAGGGACCATTTTTATCAGCCAGGCTTGGTGAAGTACCAATGTACTTTGGGAATCGACAGCGTATGGGTGCATTGATTTTTTCAATATGGTCGTCATTTGAGATATTTTGCTCTTTAAACAAGAGGCATTTTTATAGTATAAACAAGACGACTATTAAAAGATTTTTAGCATATAATTGATTGGCAATGAAATCATTTTTCAAATTGAAGATTTCTGCAAATTAACAACATAAAATAAAATAAAATAAAAATAAAAATAAAAAGAGGTTTTAAAAATATCACCCTTGCCCTATTAAATTAAAAAAAAAGGGGGGGGGGTGGGGGGAAGGGTGTCTCCTCCGTCGAGCCCACCGAGAAGTTGCTCCTCCCTGCAACTTGCAACTCCCATGTTACCTTACCTGAGTTTAGCTGTAGGCCCACTGGCTTTGGTCCGACAAGATAAAAGGATAAGGTCAACACTCATTAAGAGGGCCAGCTTTCTCCTCTCTCTCTCTCTCTCTCTCTCTACCCCCTCGTTTATTTATGTCAAAATTAAACCATCTATATATTTTTTTCATGACATAATTTTAAGATTTTTCTTTTAAATTATTTTTAAGAAAATGGTCTTGTATGCTGATGGTGAGATCATCAGATGACATTTTACGATTTTTTCCATTGTCTGGATATTACTGAATTTAATTAATTTTTTTATATTGTAAATATAATTAAGTCTGAATAAATATTTCTTTCATTTTATTTTAATGCTGTTAAATTTAAAATTTAGTGTTATTTACTTAATATTTTATATTTATAATAAATAATAATAATAATAAAATTTATATCAATATAAAAAATATCTCAAATTATTATTAAACTACCATTTTGAGTTGGTAATTTTTAAAAATTAAATCCTCATCAATAAATTAAACTGCATCATATCCACTTAGGATCTCTCTCTCTCTCTCTCTCTCTCTCCCTCTCTCTCCCCCTTGCTTTTGTAGATGTAACTGAAAGGCCAAAAAGGGCCGAGGGGAAAAGGTCAAAATTGGGTTCAAAGTTGAGAAACCGACCTTCCCAGCGGCAGTTATTATCCACTAGGGTATTCGTGGCAGTAAAACATTGGGACTTCCCCATTGGCCCCACTGCCATTAAGAGGTTCCACGTGGCACAAAACCTCTCATTCTGTTCTGCCTACTGACAGGTTGAAGGACGAGGAACAGAAAAGGAAATCATTAAAATAATAACATAAAAAAACTGGAAAGGGAAATTACTTTGAGAGAAGTAAAAAAATGAAAAAAAATATTTATAATAATAATAAAAGCAAAACAGTGGGAGGGAGACGGAGCGCGAGAGAGAGAGAGAGAGAAACAGAGTTTTTTTTTGGGGGGGGGGGGGGGGGGGTTGATTTGATTTCCAACTTCCGAAAACCCTTAAAAATTAATGACCGACGCTTGCGTTTTTACATCTCCAAGCTGACACAAACGTCCGATCATCACGTGTCCATCTCTGTCAATCTTTTCTTTCTTCTTGTTTTCCTCCCTCTCTCTCTTTATATATATATATATATATATATATAAGTTTTTTTGTAATTTTTTTTTAAATTCTGTTTTCCTCTCTTTCTGTTTCTGTCTGTCTATGTCCTCCATAAGTCATCACGCCTCTCTCGTTTATACATTTGACTGTGTATATATATATACGCACACGTACATATTTCATTGAGTGGAAGGGAGTGATTGTAGGGATACAGAGCGAGAGAGAGAGAGAGAGAGAGAGAGAGAGAGAGAGAGAGAGAGAGAGAGAGAGAGAGAGAGAGAGAGGTTTCATAGAAGCTTGCGGTGTGATCATGGGGGAAAATAAGCAAGTGGGGTCTTCTCCTCCTTCTTTCACTTCTGAGTTGTTTGGCTCCAAGGAGCCCTCTTCTTCTACTGGGATTTTTGGGTCTATATTTTCACCTTCTCCTAAGGTACTTTCTTTGTTTCTGTTATGCCATATTTGTGTGTGTTTGCTGCTTTTATTTGCTTGGATTTCGATTTTCTTTTCATTATTTCCTGTTCATTCTTTGGATATTGATTATCTTCATGCTTCATCCCTTTTTCTTTTTGTATTTCCGTTTTCCTTTCCAATTTTAATTCTCTCTATTTATCATGTCCGGTTGACAATTTGTTTGTAAAGGTTTAGTGGGATTTGATTCCGTATGCTGTTCTTCTGCCCGCAAACTTTTAGTTGATAAGACACATATTCCAGGCGTGAATCTCGTGTTACAAGTTCTTACCTGGTTTTTGTTGAGGTTTTGGTAAATTGATTGGTGACTGGCAAGAATAGAGGAGGTGTTTTTGCTCAATTCAGTCGCATTCGAAACTTGAATGCTCGTAATGTTTGTTCACAGGGACTTTGTGTTTTCAAGTGAAGTGCCGTTTTCCCTATCATTTCATGGCTTGACATATTTCGTATTGCTCACCATGCTGACGCCTTTAGGCTAAATGAGGTCTATGTTAGTGCTACCTGTTGTACCAGGTAATAAAATTCTTTTTGGTGTTGATTTAGGTTGTGGGGAGAGAGGTGGTAGGGAGGAAGCAAGATCCTGCAAGTGGGGCTTGGAATACTAAACTTGGAAATCCAGGTTAGAACATTATTAGCTTAGAATTGCATTATTTATGTTAGAACGGATCTTTCTCTATTGTCGGTGGCAAATAGGAAAGGGGGAGGAGTTTTTTATGGCAAAAATTGAGTTCTTTGTTGTGGAAAAGTACTTGATTTACATTTGGTTTTCAGTTGATTAACGTTATAGTACCTCTAAGTTTGCTTAACTGTAATTTCAGATGGTAGTTTGAAGAGCAATGAAGGTGCAGACCAGAGCACACCAAATAAAGATGTGAGTTGTATCTATCAGGAACAAAGAGTGCAACCATGCCATCTGAGTTCATCAATCTATTACGGTGGTCAGGACATATATAATCATCCCCAGAGCACGCAGAGCTCAATGAACTCAATGGTGAGTGTACTTCACTGGCAGAAGTTTCATTTAATAAGCTGAATTAGGCATTTGATCATTACAATATTACAATTGGTTTGGGAAAAGAGTAATGCTTTTAGGGAAGCATCTTGATTCATTACTTTACTCGGCGAGCCTTTTTTTCATTTTTCATGAATAGGGAGTTGAGTCGCGCGTCACTGAAATAGGTTTTATTCCATAAATAGAGGATAGTTACTCACTTTTTTTTTTTGTTGCTTCCTCTTCAGTTCAAGCAGGATGGGACAGAAGATGATACAGAGTGCGCTTCAAGGGGAAACTGGTGGCAGGGTATGATCCTTTTGCAATTATATGGTATTGTCAATGAGGCATTAAGAAAACTATTTCTACCATTCTCACATCTCCGGTGTATGTCTCTTTCCCAGGATCTCTCTATTATTAAGATGTCGCCTGCCATTGCACATACTTACCTAGGTAATCAAATAGCTCAAGCCATCTATAAACATGATGTTTTTTTCTTCTTTTACATGCATGCCTGAAACATATTTTCTTGGGGGCCCAAGATTTTGTAGTTTTTCTGTAGCTGCAATGGTTTCATCTTTCCTGTTGCAATGTTTTAGAATCTGCTTTCAACGACTCCTTAGATATTCAGGGATTGGAAAATTGGAATTCATTCTTATCTGAAATTTAGTGGTAAACACGTGTTCTTTACCTTCAATTTTAGAGGTAGAGTAGTTTATTTCATCTCATATTTAACAATATATGTTAAGTTTGCGTTTACACAGTTCTATGAATGCCTGCATTCGTTCTTTGCAGGTATAAGACAGCATAGAGCAGCGGTTTGTCTACTTTTTGTTATATGGAAGTTAGGAAGTAGCAATCAAACTGCAGACAATGGCTGGTTATTGTTGTTTGCTCCAGCCAAAGAAGAATATATGCATATGGCTACTCCATATGCATCTTGTTGTTCTTTTCCTAATTTTATTGTAAAGGATGATGATGAACTTGGTCCTTTTATGTTTCGTATTTGCTGCTTTGTGGTTTAAATTTGGGATAATGATAAAGTTCCAAGGGCCCTTTGTGTCCGTGGTTACTCTTTGAAAGCCTTCTTGTTTTTGATATCGCTTCTTTCTCACAAATCACTATCTTCAATGAATTCAACCTGATCAGCTTTTGAGTTCATGAACGAGGAGAGGGCTGTTGCAACTTTTTAGCACGACAAATCAAGATGAATAAAATTTTATTTGCACACGCCCGAAAGCACTTCCTGCCTGCATGCATACGGTTTTGCGACTAAATGGCCTATACGTGGGTACCGGTGGGCACCCAAATTCTATTATCTGGATGGATATCTTAAAACATTTGCTAGAGAGAGAGATATTAGATGGATTATGGATGGATATCAGGAAAATGAAAGGTTCATTCAACTTTAAAGTGTTGGCTATTAGGGTTTACTTTCATTGGATTACAATTTTGAGCAAGCGAAAACTGCGGACTTGTTTGTCTCATACCCAAGCTAAACAACAGGGAAACGATATTTCTTCAGTGGGCAAACACACCGGTCCCTGGAAAAACTCCACCCAATGCTCCTTTCTCGTTCGGTTGATGTCATCTTGGAGGCCACGTAATATAAAGGGTTGAAAAACACGGTGGGGTGCGACCCAACAGCACATTAGTCTTAGCTGAACATGAACATGTCCAATTCTGTTTTAATTTTTTGGTCTTCAGACGGTCCCTTCTGTTCCTTACCCTGAACCTACCATCAAAAAGCATATGTTATTCCGCATCCAAAACCGTGACCTGCCGACTATTGACGTCATTGTCCAAGAGAGGTCAAAGACTCTGCTGCCTCCTTTTGGCAAAGTTAAAAATCTGATTTGATGTTGTGAATTTAAGACGAATCTGTTTCTCACTATTGGCCTGCCGTTTCGGTGTTTGACGCAGGAAGAAAACGTAATCAACAACAGAAAATCAATAACAACAATTAAATTCTAAAGAACAAAAGGCACAAGTCACCTTAGAAAAAAATTTTCTTAAATTAGGGTAAAGTATAATACTTTTTGCCACTCACTAAGAAATTCTAAAATATATATAAGTGCGTATAATTATACTAAAATTACAAAAATGTCATTTTATAAATTTAATTGAAATTACGAAAAAGCTCATCGCAGCTTCTTATCCTTTTTCTCGCTTGTCCACGTACTCCTCGGCTATCTGGTCTACATTATTCTCTCCCACCAACTGGATGAAAGAAAAATAAATCAGCTACATTGAATGTATTGGAGATATTCATATCATCAGGAAGCTCGACAATATAAGTATTGTCGTTGATTTTGCGCACAACTTCATAAGGACCATACTTCTTTGGCTGTAATTTGCTATACTTGCCCACAAGAAAGCGTTCCTTGCTCAGGTACACCATCACCTGATCACCAACCTCAAACAGTTTCTCCTTCCTGTATTTATCAGCAACCGCCTTGTATTTCGTATTTGCCCTCTCAATTTTTCTTTTTACCTTTTCAGTGGTAGCTTGATACTGCTCTGTCATGTTTTTAGCTGTCAATAAAGCTGGTACAGCACAAGGACTCATGCTGTCTCGAATGAACCCCTTATCCAACAATTCTTGGTCCTTCTTCTGCAGAATCTTAGTTTCCTTAGGACTCATCCTATAGTGTAGTAAATTTGGAAGACTTATTTCAGGTACTAAGTCTATTTGATGCTGAATATCCCTCAAGGGTGGTAGTCCCTTAGGTAAGTCATTAGGGACCACACCTTTATACTCCTCCAACGCTCCCTTAATTGCTTCAGGGACCTTCATACTCACGTCTTCATCTCCAACTACCTTATCTTTTACAATGAGCGCTTGATCCACCTTCGACTCTTTCAAATCCTCAACCATTTCCTTCTTTGACTGGGCAACAGTCAAGAAAGAGCCTCCTTCTATCCTGCGGGTTCTGGAGCGTCCTTCTAACTTTAAAGGTAACAAAGTATATTTTACACCATCTTTTTCTAATTTATAAACATTCTCCTTACCTGCATGTTGGGCATTCACATCGAACTGCCAAGGTCTCCCGAATAGCAGATGACATGCTCCATGTCAACAATATCACAACAGATTTCATCTCGATACCTCCCTATAGAAAATGACACGTTGCACCTCTCCTTCACCTCAATCTTCTCGGCCGCCTTAATCCACCAATAGTGTATGGGTATGGATGTTTTTCGACAGGCAGCTGTAACTGTTTAACAACTTCTCTCCCGATGATGTTTTCACTACTTCCATTATCTACAATTACATCAAATACCTTTCCCCCAATCGTGCACCTGGTACGGAACAACTGATGTCGTTGGGTATTTGTCTCATGTTTTGATGCTAACATCATTCGCCTAATCACATAAGTTGGCTCCACTTCACCATTCCCCTCTGCAGATTCATTGTCTAAGATCTGCGCAATCTTATTAACAACTATAGATCTGTTGATTGGATTAACATACCTGTCTCTTGACCCAGGCATATTACCGCTAATATTCATAGAGTCAAAGCGCTCAATCAAATCTTCAAAACGTTGCTCTAAGCGTTGAACTCTTTATTTAAAGCATTGAACTCTGCCCTAAGAACCCATTGATTGGCTCCTTGGACTCCCGTATTCTGAACACCGTCAAGAACACGACCGCCATCCACACCTTGATTGATTGACATCTTCGCAGGAAATTGTCAAGCTCTGATACCAATCTGACGCAGCGAGGAAGCGTAATCAACAACAGGAAATCAATAACAACGATTGAATTCCAAAGAACAAAAGGCACAAGCCGCCTTAGGAAAAGGTTCTCTCAAATTAGGGTAAAGTATAATACTTTCTGTCACTCACTAAGAAACCCTAAAATATATATAGTGCGTACAATTATACTAAAATTACGAAAATATTATTTTATAAATTTAATTGAAATTACGAAAAAACTCATCGTAACTTCTTATACTTTTTCTCGCTTGTCCACGTTCAAGCAATTCAAGTTGAGATTTTTCACACCTCTTTGCCAGTTGTCCTTTAGAGGATCGGGAAGGCAAAAAATTGTAAGAAGTAGGTGAATACACAGGGAAAGGGACTCTGCTGCACGTAGTCATGAAGAAATGCAAAACATTAAAGCTGATGCCTAATTCTATTCATAACGGGAAAGACGAATAAAGTAACCCTGTTGCTACAACAAAAATAATCACCAGCCTTCAATTTTTGAATGCTATTCCTTCATGTATCTGTGTGAGCTGCAAAACCCACCTCAAGAAGTAGTTTAGCATTAGCAAGATTACCAGTCAATACAGCTCCGTGTAGCCAAAGGGTGCCTACTAATTCATGGTTTCCGAGTGATGTGAAAAACTGGAAACGCAAGAATTTAGTGGGACACCGCGCTCACTAGAGCATAGATTTGATCTGTGCAAATTTCCGGAAAAGAATGGGGAATTAAAGATATTTAATTTAATTAATAAATGACTTAGCTATTTTTAAATGGGCATTTGGTCTAGTGGTATGATTCTCGCTTAGGGTGCGAGAGGTCCCGAGTTCAATTCTCGGAATGCCCCCCGCAAAATCATTATTTTTTCCAACTTCTCACGTCTAAACCTCCTGTCAAATACAGAGACTAGTCAATACAAGGTCGTGAGATGTATATCCAGAGATACCCACGGAGATTGAACAATCAACTCATTACCGTCATCTCGTCACAAGAAAACCTCAGATAACATAACGAAAGACAATGCCTGAGATAAATATCCAGAGGCACCCAGGGAGATTGAACAAACAATCGACCCTCTCATACAAGAAAGTTTCCAATAACATTCATTCACACTATTGCCTAGTAAGGAAAATACATATGAAAAAGGCACAGCTGATTTGATGTCATGGCTCATTCATCCAAGATTAAATCTTGAACGGGCAAGCTGGTTGAGCTACACTTCATTGACCCCAAATCGAAAGATTCAACCCCATTTTGAGAGTCCGGTGCTTTTTGAATTGTGTTATCCGTTCCCTCTGTTGGATTAACAACGTGCTTGCCTTTCACATCAAGACCGAGGTAATCTGTCAAGTTCAAGTTCTTTTTAACGCTCAGACCACGCTGAGAAATTTCGCAACTGGTGCTGACAGGGGAGATTTCTCCGTTTATGGAGCTAACTAGGCGGCCAGGCGAAAAGCTTGGCGAGGTGAAAGCTGTTTTAGATGGAGTGCTTGAGACTGGGACAGGATATGGACCTGAAATGTTTCGGTGTGCAGTAATGCTAACTTTGGAGATTGATGAGAATCGATCTGAATGTCTCGTCCAGTCATCTACATAGAGTAGATCATCAATTCGTGCAATGATGTTGAACGCTAAACTCTCCAAAACCCGTGAGTAGCTCTCCAAAATTGATTTCCCAACATCCTAATAATAGAGTAGAGTTGATTTACCAAGCATGATATAAACATTTATGAATGGAATAATTGCTTTGTGACTAGAGTAAGAATCTATACCTTGTTACACTGAATTTTGCTCATGTCTAAGGTAGTTTGAGGGAGACCAGGGAACCGCTGCTTTAAGCAAAGCAGGAGGCTTTCTGCTCGATCAGCAAGCAATTCTCTCTTTTCTGCATCAACCATCAACTCTTTGACCAAATCCCATGAAGATTTTGAGCTGGAGCGGTTTGCATTATTTGTTGGTTTGGAGTTGGTTCTTTTGCGCCATAAATATATTGAGGCCTCCACGCGGTTAGCTAGTTCTATAGCCTGATGTTCAGAGGACAAATCGATGCATGCAAGCAAACATTCTGGAGAAAATTGATCTGATGAAATGTAGCGGTAAATGATGTCCCCTAAGCTGGTTCTTCCATTCTGAAAAAAAGTTGGTGCTACAGCTATGAATATATAGTCTTTAGTCTCCTACCAAGTAGATTAAGTTATAGGTGATTCCCACCTTTGGAAGAGACTCCAAATATGATTCAGGGACCTCCATATCAGCTAAAGTAGCACTGTTGATAGCCATGGCAGCCTTTAAGATTTGGCTTGTGCAATCACGCTTGTGCTGCAACTGCTTTCTTGAATTTTCACTAAAGGCCACCAGGAAGGACCTGAGGCACAGGTAACCACCACTTCTCCTCTTGGCGCTGAAAGGCTCTTCGGAAAGAGGACGATCCATCAGCCTCTGGGGCTAGGATCCCTTGGTCAACATACCAGAACTCTCTGTGGTCAAAACCATCTAATATTTCCTGCCAAAGAAAGGTGATTTCTAAGATAACCTTTCAACAACATGAGCATTTTAGTAACTCACTAGTGTTCATCAATCTCACAAGAAGCATGTTGTCCAATTTGCGCAGTGCTGGAATATTTATGTAAAGATCTGATCTTGGTCTGCAAGTCATGACCTGAAACACATCCAAGAAATCGTTCCTCATCTGCACTCATAGGGATAAAACCTGCTGGTACATTTTACCGGCAATATTATAGACATTATTCTACCGATTCTGAGATACAACCAGGAGGTCTGCTTTTGATCATTGAAGCAGTACAATCTTACGAGAAAGAACCACTGCCATTAAAAATGAGATGTTTAGGATACAAATCATGGAGTCATTACCAAGGGGCCCACCCAATTTGAAAAATGTACCCATGCTCACCTTCCCACGGATGACTGCTTTCCAGTTTTTTTTTTACGTGTTCAGCTATAAAGAACGAACTTTGAATTAAAAATTTCAGAAACCAACAGGCCAATTAAGTTTGAACTCCAGATATTCACATTGCATGAACCTATTAAGAACTGTGGCATTATGCTATGAAACAGTAACATTCAGATAGCTGTACCTCAAGTTTGCTCCCATCTGGAAAAGTCTGCCAAAAGGGCTTCAACTCCACAATGTGATCACTCACACATAGAAGCCATTCCATCTCTCTACGCCACATTGCTCTCTTCTCAGGAGGTAGAGGCTCTAGCCTCCAGAGTTGCCCAAACAGGGTAGCTACAGGAGTGAGGCAGAGGAAAACCGTCAAAAATCAAAACAAAAAACCAATTCCTAGGCAAATAAAGAAAAATATCAAGACCAGAAGGGAAAAAAAAAAAAAAAAACAGATAGTTAACGGACCACATAAATTAGTAATTGCATTTGATATAGCCAATGCTGTGGTAACGCCATTGCCACTACCCGACATGTCTTCTCCAAGCAGCAATTTAGAAAACCTTTCCTTCATCATCTCAGTGTCTGAGCCGCCGTAAAACAATTCGTCACATCAAATCTGTCTATTGTAATTTTGAAGATGTGCTCATAGGAAAAGACAAAAGGAATTAGTACCTGAAATTGAAGACCCTTGTTTCACCAACTTCCTATCACCCAAATGGGGTTTCCTTTCATCATTGATAGCACCATTGCTACTTGTGCAATCATGCTCTTCGTCCTTCTGAACAGGCCAACCCCGTTGAGGAGGAGAAGATAAGTCCTCCTCGGAGCTGCTGTGGCTTTGCTCTTCAGGCCCTGTAGCTTCAGATGTCAAAAATTCAGAACTTGAACTACTTTCTCTCCCGTTGCCCTCAATCAACTCTCCAAATGTCTGGAGCTCACCTCCATTTCCATCAAACGTTTTGTTCTTCTGTTCAATATCTGCATTATAATTTTCAATCGAATCCTCCATTGCCGCTTTCTCTTCCTCCAGAAACTCGGCCGAGTCACAAAATGCTGAATTGTTCGCCACCATACCATGAAAATGCAGCCTTTTCAAGCCCTCAACATTAGACAGACAAGTCTTGTTGTACAACTTTTTCAGGCACCTTGAGACCCAACGACTACGTATAGAAAATGGGGTCAGCTTTTTGAGACTTCTAAACCTTTGTAATGGCACACAGAGCTTAAGCTGGTAACGTGGCTGTGCTTTCTGGTGGGTTATTTCTCTTTCTTCTTGGTGGCTGAAAGCTATATCCATAAGGTCTCAACCATGTCTACTTGTACGAGGTGAAAGGGAAAAAGACGGGAACTTTTATATTGTGTTTTTTTAACTGCAGGGGGAAGCTGCTGCCCTTGATTACCGAGACTCGCTCAAGCATATGGCATGAGAAGGACAGGAAAAGGCTCTCCTTTGATGACCCCATTTAATTTTTAGAGCTCTCCATTTTTAGCACATTTTAAGAGGATAATAAAAGTAAGGTTATGGGGTTTTTAATTTGCTTCCCTTTGCTTTGTTTTTGCCTGAAACGGGGCTCCCTATACGATAAAAGGGCCATTAATCATTCCTAAGTTTTGTTGGAATCTAACAATAAAGTAAGGTCATGGGAATCGTGTAAGCAACGGATCCGTCAATTATGTCTCCCTACTCATCTCTCATTATGTTTGTTTTTTGTTTTTGCTTCTTAAGACACACGACCATCCCGCTTAGAGATTTCAAAGTTTTGTTTTTTTTTTTCCATGGGTGTCCCTTGTATTCATTTAGCGTACACCTGGCGATAGAGTATTTGTAAACTGTAAGGGATCGTTAGCCTTTTGACGGCCCACCAAAAAAAAAAAAAGGCAAAGAATAGCGAGAGGGGAAAATTCTAGATTTAAGCTGGCTCTTGGCAACCACCGATTTATAGAGGATAACGAAAAAGGATATTTTTTCTGGTGAGGTCAATCTTAAAGATTCCCGAGCGATTAACCGGTTTATACACGCCAGAGGCAGTTCGGTAAAGTCAATTGGCTGTCAAATAGATGGCCAATAGGTCACAAACTGGCTGGCCCAATAGTTGGGTATACCTGGGTGCAAGATACGGCATTTTAAGAAATTGGCTTATGACATGTTTGAGATTGACGTAATCATTTCGGCACTCACTCCACCAATGTCAAGATGCTCCCCAAATGGAGCAATCCCATTAATGGCAGCGTGGGGATTACAATTTTTGCTCCTCCACAGGATTTTCAGCTCCCTGTGTCTCCCTGTCTCTCCGTCATCAATTTCAAATCACTTGCATTACAATTCACGAAAAAAGGATAGGCCATATTCATAGACCAAAATAATATATTGACGATGTCTAACAATTAAATAAGACCACAAAAACCTTGGTGCAACAAACGCATCAGAGCGTCTTCTGTAACCAACGCCGTAATGATTGGCAAAAAAGACATTGGAGATATGTAGTAGTCTAAGATCTTCCATAGAATGCCACGATAAGACCCTTAGCAGCATCCGCATGATTCTTGCACTCTCTTTTCCATAACTTTCCTTACAAGAGGCTATTTAACTTTTTCAACATTTCGTGAGCTTCTAACCCATCATTTTGCCGGTTGTTCCAACTGCAAACTACGAAAGAAAGGCTCGCTCTAACGGCTATCAATGTGCTTATTTGATGTGGACTACTCGTCTGAAACTATGTTCATTTACAAAAGGGAGAATGGGATTTCTACTTTTCTTTTTTCCTTCAATTCGAATGCAAACTGTTGAAAATAAAGATGGGATCCTGAAAGCGAGATGGCAAGGAGGTTGGACTATAGATGGAGCCTTGCCTCATAAATTGCTTGGCAAGAACAGAAAGATGTAACACGTTGGTGCTTTAATATCTGCGAGTACGTTTGCCCGTAGTCGTGAAAGAAGTGAATTGGGAATGAAGAGGACGCCATGGAAGTTTGAAATTCGAAACATCTACCCGACGTAAGCTCTAATTTGAAGAGATTATTTTTTGACTGTGACGCTGTCCATTTCCAGAACAATTGACGCATATCCAATCACATCTCATTGTTTGTTGGCGCTATAGTTAGCCGGGGCATAATAGTTGCTATTAAAATTTTATAATCGGTCTACCTAACTAATAAAAATTAATCTGATCCTATATATATTTAACAAAATTTTCAATTTTATTAATATTAAAAATTATTATCATTACATTAAACAATTTCTACAAAATTATCACCATGTCCCATATAATTCTCTACGTTCAAATTGAATTTCAAAAAATCATTGAAGTTCATTAGTCAGCTGATCAATTGACTTCGCATACTAAACTAAAATTTTTTATTAGGTGAAAATTGGTGAACCAAAAATTTTGGACCCAATGATTTTTTCGATTTAGAATTTGGGTCCCGGTTGGGTTACTCCCCCATTACTTATATCTATCTCCAACTCCTGGTTATGGTTGTCAAGTCACTTGCAAGCTCTGATGCTGAGCCGATCGCTATGTTGAATGGGAAGATTTTGGATCCAGAGATAAGTGCCCACACAGGATGAGAAAAGGATGCTGTACATTACCACAATAGGCCCGCCATGGCCCGTGGAAAAAGTCCTTGTGAGATTTATAATGCGCAACCCATTGAATTAGTGTATATGTCATATCGGGTAATCGAGGAATAATGTTTCTGGCTTTCAGATATTATTATTCCACGGCTACATTTTCTTCGTTATACTGATTGGAAAATGTTAGAAAGACGGAGAACAGGGTGCAGGAGAGTGATGCGGTTTTCTAATTTTTTTGTAAAAATATATATATATATAATGTGTAAATAGTTAAGAGATAATGTATATAAAATTTAAGAGAAATGTATAAACAACTATAAAAAAGATATTAATTTTATATTATATGATATTTAAATACGTGTCTTATTTTAATTATTTACACATGATACATTTTATCCGAAAAAAAAAAGAGGATATGCATAGACCTCACACCATCTCTTCCCGTTTCTCTCCCTCTCCCTCCCTCTCTCTCTCTCTCTCTCTCTCTCTCTCCTGTCCGTGTATTAATATTATGAGTGATTTGGGCTGCGTCATTGCATATATCGTCGGAAAACCTGATAGGGAAGGAAAAGTCTTTCCCTGGTCAACGCTCCAAGGATTGCCAACCACTCCAATGGACCCCAATGATGGGCTCCTAATCAATTCACTCGGTCCAATAAATAGCAATTGAAACAGGAAGGAAATAGGCGTGCAGAACATATGATCCATCTCTATCTTCTTGGTTTCCAAAAGATTAGCAAATACTAGAAAATAACGCTGCGTACCATATAATGGCTTAAGTGAAGTTGATTGGAGCATGGCTGAGCTCTCTTAAACGGCGAGTGGAGATGGATTTTAAACTGAAAGGGATGGAATAAGAGTACATAGGGGAACATCCGAATGAAAAAATGTGATCCACTTCTCGAGTACAACCCAGTTCACAAGAAAATTCACGTGTTGGTTCGCAATGGAAAACCAATCGCCGAGTCACTTGTGATTCTGGAGTACATCGACAAAACTTGGAAACACAACCCCATATTGCCTGATGATCCTTATGACAGAGCCATGGCACGATTCTGGGCCAAATTCATAGACGAGAAGGTAATTTGATAACACTTCCTCCATCTGTCTTACTTCATGAGCCCACCTTTTCAGTTTTGTTAAATTGGCTTCTTTTTCCCTGTCTGAAGTGCATCCCTGCATTTTGGCAAGCTTTTTGGAACAAGGAGAACGAAAGAGAGAAAACCATAGAAGAGGCGTGTCATCGCCTGAAGACATTGGAAAACGAGCACAACGCGAAGGGTACAGAGTTCTTCGGAGGAGAAAAAATTGGACTGGTAGACATTGCTGCCAACTTCTTATGCGATTGGTTAGTTATCATTCAAGAAGCAGCGGAGTTGGAGATAATCACAAAAGTGAAGTTTCCGGTTTTCTTCAGTTGGATTGATGAGTTTACCTGCTGCAGTGCCACCAAGGAAAGCCTTCCCGCCAAAGATGAGACGCTGGCCTTTTTACAACCTCGCTTCAAGTCTTCAACTTGGGCATACTAAGAATAAGATCCGCTGTGCACATCTATAGCTTGGACGATGTTATGCTGTTTTTCGTAGTTTTCCTTTTTGTTTACCATGCTGCTACAATAACTATCAGATCGATAGCAACAATTTTTTTGCGATGTTGGTTCAATCCGTCAAGTGATTGTAAACTTTCTAGTGTTGATAAACGTTGTTGCGTCCAAAATTTCCCGGGATATATATAATGTGGTTTCTCCTCATGGACCTTACAGACTTGGTCAACAAACAACTGATCACAGCACCTCGGAAGCGAAAATCCACGATTCGGTCGGCACCACCTTATACACATCTGGGCCTCAGTCCATTCAGCCTCCTCGTAGCTTTTATACGAACAATCTTGTATATGGGCTTCGAATGCCTCGGCCACTCTCGCCATCATTGATTCCGTTTCTAATCCGCTGGATCTAAAGTCTGATGGGCAAAAGCAAACTTACCTTGACAAACCAGCTCGTCTCCGTCGTAACCGAAGCTCTAAGGTTTCATAAGGCAATTTATACAAGACCGCCCATATCATCGATTCGCCATTGTGAACGGCAGACAAAAAAATGAGGGACGACTGTTGGTCAGTGGGTTTTCTAGTTGCTGCACCTCAAGAGGAAGCCCAATAAACACTTTTAACTGGTCTTTCTTCCACGGCCTAGCACGCATTGTCCCTTTAGGTCAATAATAATTTACACAATAAAAATAATTATTTTTATTTTTAAAAATTCATATTTTTTCCTAAAATTTGAACTCAAAACCAATTATTAGTACTTCTTCAATTTTCCTTTTTTTTTTTTTTGAACGAACAAGTTAGGTTTCACCCATGACATATTTTGCTTAATGGTATCGATCTGGAAAATTAAATTCAATCCCGAAAAGCATAATCACGTGAAGGCAACCTCATAGAGAACCGGTTTTTCTTGGGTAATAACAGTGAGGCCTATATTTAATTTCACACTGCTATGGAGAATGTAGATTATGTCATGTGAATGTACAAGCTCTTGAACGAGAATAAAATCTACTTACGTTGGTAAATTTGTCTCGTTGAAGACATCCGAAAATAGCTTAATTTTTATTTCCCCGATAAAATGGAATGGAACTCAATGGGTGCCCCATCAAGAAAACGAAAAAAGAAAAAAAAAATCCAACTAAAGGGCAGCAAAGAAGAAGAAATTGACATTTGATCCCATGCCGGAAATTCGAGAAATGAGACTTTGCTTCTGATTCACAGATGTTACTTTGCATCAGTAACATCCGCCTGTTTATAATTGTGGCTGCTAGCGACAACTTTGCCTAATAATGGTTGGAATATGGTTTTGGTGGCCCACTTTGAGCTTTTTGTCCCCACCCATGTGATTTGTGGCCTTTCTCACACTGTGACCAACTTTGACCGATGTTTTGTATAAACACACGCGATGGCAATTAGCTGTAAGAATGAAAGAACAGGCGTGCGTGTGCATGAAAGCGTTTAGTCAAAGTTGTGGTAGCAGCAACTAACGTACGTGGGGACAGTCAATTTTGTCCCTAAAGCAAGAAATCTCCAGGAATTCTCCCGGACACGGCGACGCTCACGCCACTATTTAAGAGAAACGACGAGCTTTCACCCGCTAATCATGGCGACATGTTTCTCATTATTCTCTCTCTCTCTTCCCATGCTACTTATTTTGGAGCATAATCATCCCGATTTCTATCATCGTCAACTGCTTTTCTGTTAATTGTTTAATGTTTTCTGATTGACGACTATTAACTGGAAACTAGTAACACCGGGCCTTCTTGGCGCAAGGGGAGAAGTTCAACCCCCACCTCTCTCTCCCCCTCTCTCTCTCTCTTTCGGACACCGTCCAAAATAGCGTATATGTCCCCTTCTTCTATTGACCAGAAAAAAAAAAAAAAATCTGTTGCATAGCTGGCTTCCATCACGGGCCACTCATTGTATTTAAAACGGCAAATAGACCAAACTATCAGAACTCCACCCATTAAATAAGAATAAAAAATTTAAAAAAAGGACTAAGAGAGTCCAGAAAGGATCAGGATTAAATATAGGGATTATTCAAACCCTGGAAAATCAGATGGTATTTGGAAAAGGCATATAATTCCTTCGACCATCCCATTGAGTTAAGAAACACCAATAAATCGAATGATGCTATTAACCAGAGTAATTGTGATGAAATTTAGGCAAATAAAAAAGATGGTAGCAGCAGATTGCCGCCCCCCCACCCCCGGGACGGTGAACTTGGGTCAGCTATATTGGAATTGGCACTGGCTATTGAGCCTAGGGCTATGGGGCCATTAATGACAGATCTCCCCCCTTACTCATGTGCCCCCCCTTGCTCATGTGCTCTTCTGCGCAGGATTTCCGTAATCCTCGCTACTTTACCAAACAGCTTGGACACTAATGCAAAGTGAAATCCCATTCAATGTAGTCAAGCTTGGTGGTGTGGCCCTCTGAAGTAGATCGGCTGTTATCATCGGATGCGGTTTCCATCAGATCCTCGTTATGCCATCCCATCAGTTTCTTTCGCCGCATGCAGTATAAACGCACGTGAATATTGCACCATTTATTAAGCCAATGAAATAAAAAGGCAATCGATGCGCATATGCTGCCAAAGACTACCGCTTAATATTTGCAATTAGTCATCCCTTGTCAGGCAATCAAACAAAAACCCAAGTCAGCAATAGGCCCTGCTAATTTCCTTCCTGCCTCAACCTTCCTCACGAGCTACGAGAGAGAGAGAGAGAGAGACACACACACACACACACCGAAAGGCGGTGATAGCAATAAAGAGAATCGAACTCGCTGTGCCATTTCTTGCCGCTTGCCATTATCCATCACTACGCGACACTTTTAACAGCTGCAAACAAATTATTTGACTACGTGGAAACAGCCCTGATAATTATGCAAGATATCCTCAATAACTTAGGAAGACAGAAGGAAAGAAAATCATCATGAGGGTATTGGCATGCAAATTTGAGCGTTTTCGAAACATTTATAATAATTAACAAAGTAAATCTTAAAAATTAAAACTAAAACTAAAATTATTATTATTATTATTATGTAGTTTACAGTAAAATATACTTTCTGATTAAAAAAACAAAAAGGAAAAATAAAGTTAACGAGCCCTTGTTTAGAAGGAACCCAGAAGGGATTGTTTTTTGGGCCCCAGGAATTATCTTCTTTTTAATTTTTTGTTTAGTCAATATTTTGTTGCCATATATAAAGTTAACGAGAGCACTGACCATAATTTTTTGAAAGAAAAACGGAGAAGTTTAGAGTGAGGGGAGACTACGAATTTTTCACATGCAATTGTCTCCTTGCTAGTTGAAATTCCTGGTTGCCTGAATGTCGTGGTACATATGTAGACTAATAATTAGTGTTTTTTTTTTGGGGGGGGGGGGGAAATAAGAGAGCGTCTGAAATTTCAATTGAAATCATGTTTGATTTTAGCAGTACCACCCTAAGCTGGCAAGCGAGGAATACGGCAATTCGTGATCTTTATGGAAAGAGTATTCTAAGGATTATGGCCTCTCTTTGATACCCAAATTTCAAATACATTTTCTGTGAGCTCCTGTGAGCTAGAGAGTTGAAGGAACCGAAAGGTCTTGGGACACTAACGCCAGTGCAGACGGGAAAACAATCAGACTTTATGGTTTCGGTTTTGGCTACTTCTACTTTAAATTCTGGTCCTTTTCAGGTTTGGTTCGAATTGAATTGGTTGAGAATCGACTCCATCCTTTTTAAACACAGCTTAAGTTTAGTTCCGGTTCAATAATTGCACGGTCTCGATTACAATTTCAGTGCTTATATTTAGAAAGGCCGAACTGTAATTAGACTGCTCCTTTGGACTATTTTGGACTGAAATGTCATGGCCTTTTCGTTCTAGTTCAGTTTTAATTATATTCTGATTCAAA
The DNA here is from genome assembly GCA_037897445.1 of Ceriops zippeliana. NCBI lineage: Eukaryota > Viridiplantae > Streptophyta > Magnoliopsida > Malpighiales > Rhizophoraceae > Ceriops > Ceriops zippeliana. Next base: position 1,436,659 of record JBAPLH010000011.1, read on the forward strand.
CCCTAGTCGGGTATGGAAAGTGACCTATCTCAATAGGGCCGGCTTTAAAAAGCTAAAAGGACAAGGCTGGACAGGAAAAGTAGTGTATATAATGCGGGCAAGCTTAAAAATCACTCATAACAATCGCCTACAATAATTACAGTAACGCAGAGTGACACTCAACCTAATCTACAAGGCCCTTTTAGTTGAGAATCCTAAGATTCCCTCCACCTGGAGTCCACCACCAACTTACTATTTTTCATCAAGCTGGCTAACTGCTTCCTCAATCCTAAGACACAAAATGTATCGTCACCCACTGGGTTAAACTAGGTACTAGGTCAGTGTGAGAAGTCCATGATTGCAGGAAATTAAGAATGTTGGCTTCTTCTTTTAATATATTTTTTCTCAGCAGCTCTTCAAAAAAAAAAAAAAAAAGCCTGGAAAAGAACCAATAGAAAAAAAGGCCGTAGGCCAAATTAGAGACCCCTATGTGTCACAAGTATACATTCACACAGTCCGAAGCTAACTTCGTAACACCTTGTCCCCATGAATGAAGTGGGCACCTGCAGGCCCTAATTATGTTCATTTTTTTAACTAATTTCGCCTAGAAAAAATAACTACGGGGCCGTTGATCGGAGGGTGAGGCAACACGAAACTCTGAAATATTCACATTACGATTATAATTCAGCAATGGATCATAAAACGCGCTTGAACTGTGTTGATTGCCTTGTCAATTGTGCCCTGATAAGATTTACTATTAAGCTTTAGATTCCCACATTTTAGCCATCGATTAACTGTTTTTTTTTTTTGTCTGTTGGTCATTGATTCACTACTAAGATTGGATTCTAGTTGCCTCGTGACAAAAAGCTCTGCAGTTTTGTCACAAGATCATGCTACAACATTTTCTAGTCTGCCTGACTTGTTTTGGTTGTTTATGACATATATGAGTACCAATTGATAGTGTTTAGTATTATATATTTTTTTTAATTCAGTCTGTCAAACCTTAAAACTGATCTATTGTATACGCAGTTATCAATAATGGAATTGGAGCATTCTTGTAGTCCATTTGAATGTGCATTCATCTCTCTTTTCTCTTTTCTTTTTTGTTTTTTTTCAAGAAAAGATATAAATCTACAAGGAGCTAATTTAGATGAATTAAGGCACCTCTCCCTCAATTTCATTTCGGCTGTACTGAATTTAGACCTACGAGTTCTTAGAAGAGAGCATAATTAATGTATTTGATAGAGCGTAATTAGGCCAAGCTAAACGTAACCGTTGATCAAACACATTTTCCTAATGAAGACTCGATCTCCATCGCTGTCGAAATGTCGCTCCGCAAAATTCTGGAGAGCAAAGCCAGTAACATACCATGAACTCATGAGTCGTGGTACTCAAAAGCCCTTTTATCTCTCTCTGTATCGACAGTATTGGAGAGCCATGCTACTAACCTGCATTGGGCACGAAGAAGTGTATGCCGATCCTAATTAATCGATCACGATGTTCATTTTTGCAATTTCATTTGTCTCCGCCAATTAACTAATCAGATCTAAACGTTTTGCCCAGCGTTGTGGGCTTTCCCAAAATCATTTCTGTGTTTCCTGATGTCGCTTGCCGAATGCGCCGCGAATCGAATCTTTGCTTGTGTAAGAAATAGTCCTTTCCGCCCTAACGACGTGTTAATCCGATTATGCATGTTATTATGGAAAAGTTAAGATCGGGTTGAAACACGGTGTACTTTACTTCCCCGCACAATAATCTCTACCTTTTTGTATGGGAAAACATACACACGCGTGTATATATATTATTTATTTATGTATTTTTTTTGGACGCCTTAGATAATAACCAATGACAAAAAAGATCTTCTTGCATTATGCATGCCGACGAGGCAAAGAATTACTTTGTGTTGGCTAATCCAGCGACACTTCCTTATGGCCTCCATTACAAATTTTCCAAGTTGTAATAAAGGCCGTAGGGTCAAGACAAGATTTGTTTGTGAGGACCACGTCTCTTGCCCAAAATATGGGGAACTAAGTAAGGTATCTTGCCCGTCCACGACCCAAAAAAGAAGAAAGAAAGACCCTTGTACACGAACTGACCATATTTTCATCCAGAGGCAATCTTGGGGAAAATATCCTGCGTTGTTCCTTCCTCGTTCTTTGCCAGTGTACACGAACTGCCGATATTTTAAACAATTCACTCTTTCGGCGTGAAAGTTCACGAGAAATTTGGGCCACCGTAGGGTTACCCTTTTCGATCTTTTGTGAGAAATTTTGGTCTCTCATTTCATTCGTTATACTCACATTACATCCCTTTTTCTTTGCTTTTATTTTATTTGATTTTTTTCCTCCTTTCAATACCGAAGCACGCCAATCCACTAAAATTCACTCACGCACCAGGAGCAAGCGCGTTTAGCCGGCTTCCAACACGTTGCAGCATCCCGAATCCCTAAGATATTTTGTTTGCGGTCATCGGACGCCTCCCTGCAGCGAGTGGTGGGATAGAGTCGTTTTGGTAGCGCGTAGAGGTGGGATGTGCTTTTTGTTAGTACTGTGCTGTCACCGTCAGCAGGTAATCACGTCGCTGCCATGTTCTGCGTCTCTTTTGCTTTGAGGAAAATTTGCTTTTGAATCTGTTTGGTGGACCTTAGATGAATATATCAAATGGAGTTGATGGCAGCGTGTTGCGTCCACGACCACGACGACAGATGAGAGCCTGCTGCATCCAACGCCGGAATGGATGCTGTTTATGGGGACAATCAACCATGAAAGCAAAATAGACAGTTAAAAAGTAGCCGGAATCGCACATGGCTTCCGCCACTCCCCACCACTTCACCCATTTTCATGTATTTTTCGATTTTTTTTTCTCTTTGCAGATTACAATCAGATCAGGCCTATTTTATCTCATTTTATTCTTGTAAAAACTGAGTGCATATATATATATATATAGCCAAATTTCTGAGTACCCTAAAAAAAAAAATTCCTACAATTTATTTCGTGTGACTAGAGCGAATGAGATTAACTTTTTACGTTGCCCGATTAGATCAAAGGATAATTATGAACTTTTCGTGAAATTTAAGAAGTCTTATCGACATTTTTCAACAAATATATTTTTTTTTGGGTAGAAAATAGACTTATTAATAGATGAGTTGTACGACGTTTAGACTGAAAATATTCTCTCGAATATCTTTCCAATCTAATAAAACATAAAATTATTGTTTTCATATCACTAATTATAACTGGATTTGATTATTTTATATATTAGAGTCATTTATCATTCATCTTCAATAATATGTTTTTTTTTTTGAAAAAAAAAAGAAAAAGATATATCCCATATACATACAATGGAATGATAAAAACGAAATTGGTTGGCTTTAGGATAAAACATCAATTCATTTGCATGTGGACATAAAACAGGTCAGAAATATCATAATCTTGGAAGAGAATTCTCATGCTCATGGATACCCGTCAGATGTGGAGCAATTTTCGACCCAATGTTGGTTGACAAATAAATGAAAGAAGAAAAAGGGGGTTTGTCCAAACGAAAACAGCCTGCAAATTCAGCAAACACAGAGGTGACTTGAATTGAGGGCGCAAAAACTGGTAATCTAGAAAAAATAACGTGAAATTTTGAAAAATGATATTTCACCGAAGTAGGAGGGCAAGAAAAAACGTAAAACTTTTAACCCTTGTTTCAGGTTTTGGAAATGTATTTCGATATTGGCCCGTCCGCTGCAGGAAAAAGATACTGTCCTGCGCACGCCGATCTTCCTGCAGGCTTCGGCCTGAAAAATGGATAGGGGCATGTCCCCCACTGCTGCTGCCAATTGTAGAGCCCATAGTTTGACAAAACTCAACGAGGGGGCTACTGTTGTCAATCACCAGAAAATCTTTATGTGATATTTGTAAATATGGATGGGGTAGGAGGGCAAATGAGTCAGGTCGAATTTGGACGTTTGGGTTCTGGAGCTTTGCTGGCATCCCTGTAGCTATTGGGGCATTCCATTTGTTTGGCAATCTCGGTTGCATGGGATATTTGGTTTCTATAGAATAATTTTGTAGGTGGACTCAAATCTCGCACGGAAGAAAATTTTTCAAAGTGATTAGCAACATGGTGTGTATGGTATCTTGCAGTTTTTGAACCTCGCTCCTTCGAGAACAACGTTGCATCGCGCATCAAGAGAACATAAAATTGTTGCTTTTATTTTCTCATCGATCTTGAAGCTACGACGGACATGAAAAGTCGAAATCTTGGGATGAAATTTTGGCGTGCCGAATGGGGTGGATGTGTTCATTCCAAAGGTAATTGCTAAGCTTATTTTGATTGTATTATTATTATTATTATTTTGTTTCGCTTCCCTACACGATGAGTTGAATTTGTTACTTCACACACAGTTAATTGCAATTAAATATCAAGAAATAAAAAAAAAAAAAAAAAAAGAAGGGAGTGCGCGCTGGTTCCATGTGAACTGCAAAGGAGGACAAGTGTCAGTTTACCCTGATCAGCGACAGGTTGGGCGCGTTTCATTTGTTTGTTAGCTTACGGCCACTAAACCACTACCCGCGACCCGCTCCGGGCTTCCAAAAATTGCTTTTCATTCTCGGCTGCAAGGGAAAATTGTAAAGAAATAAAGAAACAGATCGAGTCCTGGCCCAGTCACATGCTTGCCGAGTGCTTCCTACCCACTTCGGGGCCCCGCTCGCTTCGTCTCCCAAATTTTGTTAACTGGCTCCTGCTTTGCATCCCCCCCTTCCCCTAAACATTAGCAACGTTGACCATCTGTGGTGTAGACCCCGCGCGTGGTCGACCTTCTTTTCTTGCAAGTGAGACTTTAATTTATTATGTTTGTATTATTTTTTAAGAAAACAATACAAAATTGCTTTTCTGTCCCTCTCTCTCTCTCTCTCTCTCTCTCTCTCTCTCTCTCTCTCTCCGTCTCTACAAATGCCAATTGCTCCAGCCACTCTCTTGCTCTCTCCGTCAATCTCTCAGTTTAATTCGCTTTGCCTCGGTGTGCTTTATACGGGGCGGGGGGGCCCGGATGCGTTGATTAAGGACAGCGTTCCTCTTTAAAAGCACACATCTCTTCTCTTGTGGTTTTTACTGGGCCCTGTGGCCGTGAAACCAACCGGCGTGGTTCTCGATTCAATCTTAAGCCAGCAGCAAAGCCCACGTCCCACCGTCATCCACGCTCCCTCTTTCTCTCCTCTTTGTTTCTTTTCCTTTATAAATCTCTAGTTTCCTGATCTCTTTGTTAACGATGGGGGAGAGCTTGGACGACGGCGAGTTTTGTCTCCCTTCTCAGTTCCTCACTGACGACGATATACTGATGGATATGAAAAATAGCAATAGCGAGAAGGGTTCTAAAGATTTGTTTGCCTCAGAGGCGGAATACTACAAGCTTGTTCCCATTTGAGTTTCCATACGGGTTGGGCCCCTCCTTTGGGGGATCTTCGGATCTCAGCTCTCCGGTTGAGTCGGTGATTGGCTCCCCCGAGACGGAAAGTGACGAGGAGGACTTTCTCGTTGGGTTGACCCGCCAAATGGCTCGCTCCACCATTGAAGACGATTTATGGAGAAACGACCTTTCTTTGGCTGCCGAAAACAAGGTATTGTTCAATTTGGCGATGGATACATATATATATGTATGTTTATATATCGCTGAGATGCTGAATCTGTTGTAATTTTAAGGGGTTTTGTATGATTTTTATTTGGGTATGCAGAACCGTGTCCTCTCGTGCTCGCCGCAATCAACGCTTTGTACTGTTGGAAGTGTCTGTGCGTGCAGACAAGGGTTGAGTCGTGGAAGCCCGAATGGTCCCGGGAGGGTCGCTTCACCCCCGGCTACCTTGGATCTTTTGTATGCCGCTGTGGGTGAAGTGGCAATGAGGAGAATGAATGAGGAACGGCACGGCCTTAGTAGTCAGACAAGAGAACTCCTGGGTACTTCAAGAAAACACTCTCCGCTTTCTGTTCCTGTGAAAACCCCAAACCATGATCCTGCTTTTTACTTGCAACAAGCGCTTCCTTACCAGAAGCTGCAGGCATTTCGAGTATGTTTTAACCTTAGTGTAAGAGTTTTAGTGTTTGTTAGATTTGAAAATTTTCTTGACCGATTGCTTAGTGGGTAATATGGTTACATTTCAGTTTCACAAGATGAGGCAGCAGCAAATGAAGCAACAGAACTCTGGCGTTTGGGGAGGTCAACATACCAAGGTTACTGGACTATACCAACTGCAACAGCCTCCGCAAGTGGTCCACAACAGGGGAAGAAATACCGGTGTCAGACGTTTGGGTCTGCCTGCTTCTGCTTGGCCGCCTCTATATCAAGCCCACCCTCAGCATCATGGTGAAACAGGTGCTTGCTCTGGGTTTCCTGTGAATCCTGTGGCCAAAAAAGAATGTGCTGGTACTGGAGTATTTTTGCCTCGCCGTGTTATTGCGCCTACTGAAGCACGGAAAAAGTCTTGTACGCCTCGCTTGCCTGATTGCTTTGCTTTTTTGTGGCCTTTTTTTCCCCAATGCCTTGCAGGCTTAGTTTTGCAAATTTTACCGGAGGTTTAATGGTTTTTGGCTTTTTTTGCCTTAAGTAGATATTGCTCTATTCATTGATGTCATTATCGGTATCAAGGTCAATTATGCATCTTTGTTTCGGAGATCTGGCCTTTAATTTGGAGAATGTTGCGCAGTGTTTTGATGGAATTTGTGTCAATGCTGATTTTGATTTCTCTGTTTCAATTTATGAACAGCGTGTTCAACTGTTTACTCCCTGCTAGAGTGGTGCGGGCTCTGAACTTGAACTTGGGGGAAATGGGTTCTCAGGACCAATCCCACTATAATTTTAATGGAAATTTAGCCCCGGACAACGGTAATTACATCCCTTCATTTTTGGAATATACAAGCAGTCACTCGAAAGATGGGACATTATGGATAATCTAATCTGTTGGTCGTTTTTTCTCTGTTCTGTAGATGTTGCTTTGAGGCTTTTGAGTGACACTCGTTCTATTCAGAAGCGGAATGTCAGGCATCAACCAGGAATGAACACTGAAGTCGGTTTACCCCAAGAGTGGACTTACTAATCCATTCTTCTCGGGCGGTGGTATTAGCGGTAGTCTTTTGCTGGTTTTTTTTAAGGGAAATCATATGTAGGTTTGACGCTTAGAAGAAACGAAGGATGAAAGAAAAAAAAGGGCAAATGGAAGACAGTATAGGAATGCAGGTAGCATAGATTAATGGGGAAGAAGCTAGAAAAAAAAATTTAACAGATGCAGAAATTGTGATGAAAAAGAGAAGGAAAGATGGGGAAAGGTATTTTTGTGATATGAATAGGGAAAATAAAAATATTTCTTTCAGGAAAAGTAGGTTCGGTGGCAAATTTGGTTTCCGTTTTGTTTTTGGGCTCAGCGTATTGGGCATAGCGGGCCAAAAAGCGCCGGAAGGGATGTTCTCCCACTCTCTTTTGTACTGTGTTACGGAAAATAAATGGAAGTTTTAAGTGGCATTTATGCTTGTTTTAGGGCACATGGCCATGGAGGAAAATTATTTATATGTTTTTATTTTAATTTATCAACGTTCAGCTGGTTGGGTGGACTACTTCCTGGTCACTCACCCCATTTATAGCCTGAAGCAGTAATTACTATAATAATCATTTCCTATGCAAATTTCTTTTAACTACGGTTTTACTGTACTCGAAATTGGTCAGCTAACCATTTTAAGTAATACTGTGGATCCCACTGCTTGCTTATAGATTGTTGGCGTTACTACTAGACCTGATATTTACTTATCCTGGAGAATGGCGTTGCCTCAACGTTGAATTCTGTTTATTTCGATTCTATTTCTGCACAACGTTGGCCGAGGAAAATGAGTCCTTCGATAACTATGTTTTTGACAGCGAGTTACCCGAGTGCCAGTTTTCCCTGTTCTCTGCTGTTTGCTAATAATTTTCCTTTAGCCATTCCACATTGCCTCGGAGATGCTTCCGCATCTTTTTTTTATTCTTGATGAAATGTTTTGACCCCAAAATCATCATATTGAGCCCCTCCCTGGATTTGAAAGTAGTTGCTCCGAGAAGAAATCTATTGGTGTCGTGCCCCCCGATCTCGTTGCAGGCAATTGTGGGTTCTTCGCGGCGCGGGTTATGGCCACGCCCAAGGCCGTCCATGCTCTATTGCTATTTAGTCTCCCTTAGATTTATTTTTAAAATCCGAGTGGGCCCACTACGCTGTTGCTGGCGGAGATAACGTGCGTTGATGGCGCGCATGGCTGGGCTTATTCACATCTTTTTCGCATACGTGGGTTGATGGGTCGTTTGTGGTGGTCGTGCTTGGGGCGTACCGGTTTGTTGCGTCTATTTGACTTGAATGGTTGGTTGTCCATTCGTCGTTCCTGCCGCCCATTCGGTTGCCATTAAAATAAATCAATATGTATATATATATATATATATATATATATATATATATATATATATATATATATATATATTAGAATCTTGACTTGTGTAAATATTAAAATTTTATAAGTTATATATCAATATTTTTTGAAGTGATTGATTAATTTAAAGCATGTTTTAATGCCTAATATTATAGTATAAATGTATTTAAATTCATATTATGCAGTGAATAATAACAATAAAATTATGAACTTAATATATATCTACATTTAAAATAATTTTATTTATAAATAAATACATTATGGATGCTAAACATTAACATTTATTTATTTAATATAGTGAGTATTATTTTTTTTTGTCTATTTAGGTTCTAAAAATGAAATATTTAAGGTTGAAATTATCCTAATTAGAAATCAACATCCATATGGCGGCAATCTGACCAATCTCAGATAACCATTTTTTCAATGGCAATATGAGATCACCATAATTGAGCTACTGTGAGATTCTTGAAAATCCGTCGTGTTTTAATTTCCGAAATGTAAGATAGTCCAAACGCATCTAAATTGATTCGCTAATGTTTGGACATAAAGTCATGTTATTTCATAAAGATTGACCGCCTGTATAAATGTGCGAATTAATAAAATGTGAATTAGTTACATTTTATTTAATTTTATAAATAAAAAATATTAAATATTAAAATAATTTATTATTTCATTATTTTTACGTTATTAAATAGACGTTATCACATCGCGATGTTTTTGAAATTGCGGAGGATTCAAACCCCGCGCCGCACCAGATGAGATGAAGTCAAGTCATTCCTATCATTTTAGTTCTAAATTCCAACAATACCCTTTCTAAAGGCAGATAGAGTCCTTCATTCCCTCCATCATCCAATTCCATATAATCCTGGTTTCCGCCCCTGTTGATCTCTCGCTTGAGCAACTGCCGCAAGGGAGCCATAAGTAACAAGCCTGACATATTCTGTGCTTGGAGTTTTCCTGGTCTTAATAACCTGGCAAAATTAAGGAGGAAAGTAAGAAGTCCTAACGTAATTTAAATATAAAATTATTGAGTTATAAAAAATTTGATATTAATCTATTTAAAGGATTAAATTGTCAAATAATATTTAATATATATATAGGTCATATATTATATTTTAACACAATAATTGTTAAAGCAACAAAACCAAACTAATAAACAGTCCAGTACTGCGGAGACATTACATTAGGACAATAAAACCAGAAGTCGGACTCAATTGATTGCGACAACAATGGAGTTCGATGATGTTAGGATAAAACGGGTTTTAATATTGACAGATGCGTGATGTTCGAACCTTTAATAATATTTGTATACAGCGTACGACTTTGTCTCCCGGCATAGAGCACGGTAATCTTGCGTCTGAATTTCACGTCGTTGGCGTCGATCGTAAATGGGTTGAAGGATGGCAATTACCATTTTTAATATGATTTTTGCGATTTATAATTAATCCTTTGAATACCAATGATTAGATCAACTTGCGTTGAATTAGTCGATCCAGTTTCCTGCCAGTGATTGGTGATTTGCCCACTTTGGCGATTGCTTAGAACTCTCGCTGATTGTCCGGGTGGTGAGAAATTCTAGTTTGGTGTCCATATTAATGACAAAGCTAGCAAATATGATTAATCGGTTGACTCTCTCCTAGTTGAAGTAGGAGACATGTCTCTCGTGTCAACGCTTAACCCTGACTGCTAACAACTTCAGATTAATTATTATTTTACTATTATTCATTTCTTGGCTTAGAAGAATGTTTAAACATAACAACAACAAAAAATAATAATAAAAAAGAGGGAAACCCATCAGGGTTAACATTTACGATTGAAATTGCATATTCTTTTGTTTTTCTTTTTTTTTTTTTGGTGGGGTTTTAAAATGGAATGTTCTTTATTCCACGGGCAATTGAAATGGCCAATTCTCTAGGCATCTTTTCGTGGTGCCAAACTGTTAATATACTTAAAAATCGATCGAGATGTTTTAAGCATTATAATTAAGGAGGCAATATTAACTTTGCAGAAAATTAAGCCATCATTTGAACTTGGATTGGAACAAAGTAAAATATTTGCATTGAGATTGCGTAGGAGTCAAGATCCCCAATTTTGAGTTATTAAATTTAGCAAATTTTAGGTGCTATCAGAGATTTGATAAGCGGGGTGGTTGGAAATTAGGTGAACGTAGGAATGGCAAATCTTCCGTATAGGAAAGAGCCAAAGAGGCGCCGATATCATGTGGTGTGGTTGACATACAAATGTCAAGCTTCCTTGCTGACAAAAAAAGGTTTAGTCTTCTAGGCACTTAAAAGAAGGGGATTACCGTGTCCGTACAAGATTTGAGGAGACCTTCAAACAGAAATAAATGCCACGAAAATGGTAACGGGTGGTGATATATGAACTAGTTAGTGTTCTTGGAAAAAAAAAAAACAAAGCTTCATATTGTTCCCGTTTTCATCTTTTTTTAAAAATGACTTGCGTGAAGTTTCTTACCGATTCATTTTAGCCTCTTTATTGAGGATTAAAAAAAAAAAAAGGTAAACGGCGATGTCAGAACTCGAACAACTCCGATTCATTTTAGTCTACACTCCGCCGGATTTGACGAGGGAGAACAGAACGAAATCTCACATCCAATGGAACGGAAGGAAATCTTTACACAATCGGCTGCCCCCGAAGATTTACCAAAGTCTATGAGCGGCGCGCCATTCTTGGGTCTTTAAATGCAGGAGAAATGGGCTTCGAGGCCCAATTATTAGCCACTGGCCAGTGCACTCATGGGGGTCGGCGAAAATTCCATTGTCCATGGCAGCGAGCCACGACAAAAAAGAGCGGAAAAATAAAAGTGGAAGTTTATGAATGAAAAAATTGGAAGTTCGATTTGTATAAATTTTTTAATAGATAAATTAAAAATTATAAGAATTAAAATTGAGTTGGGGTCTTGTTCGATTTGGTGCCGGCTCGGGAATGATCTTGTGCGTCAATAACCACCGTACTATTGACACGGCCAGGATATTTCCGTGAAATCAACGGTTCGAGTTACAAGTAAAAGGCTTTTGGTTTTCTCCATGGGTCTCTTAGTTTTACCTATCAAACCTTGATCTCGAGTCAGTGCAAATATTGTACCTGCAAAATTTAGGCAAGTTTTCTGATGACGCATTTAGATTTAGTCAACAGCAACTAAACGAGACCGGAAGTTGATTATATACTCGTCTCAGTTAGGGGTTCTAATAATTTCAATTTTCAACTTGATTCCACCAAGGCGGTGACCGGCGATGTCGGCGACGGTCCAAGATTATGTGCCGCAGAAGAAGAAGAAGGAGCCTACGGAGATCGAGAAGAGGCCTCTCTCTATCTAACGTTTTTTTGTTTGTTTAATATGTCATTTCAAGTTTTTTTGACGAGCGGAAATTAATAGAAGTAAGAAATGCGTTCCGTTTTGACTTTTTTTCTCCTTGTTATCAGGAGGAAGAAAATTGTGCCGGGGAGTTTAATGAAAGCTGAGATTAGACCAGGCGGAGGTGATGGTAGACCATCAGATGGTGATCAGGTCAGCTAGTTTTTCTTTTCTTTTTCTTATTCTTTTTAAATGAATTTGACAATTCTAGTTTTTTTTTTTTTTTTAAGGCAATGAAAATGATTATTTTGAGGTTGAATTTCTGTAATGCGGTTGGCTTTTAGCGATTTGCAGGTTATATATCATTGTACTGTGAGAACGCTGGATGGCGTTGTTGTTGAGTCTTCTAGAGCAGAATATGGAGGTTAGTTGTGTAAGCGTGTTTCTTGCATGTCAAACATATTTTGAGATTTTTAACTTTCCAGCAGCAGATATTGGGATCACATAAATCCAATTGAATTGATAGTTTTGCAAATTGTCATCCGATATATGGTCATTGGATTTAAATAGCATGTCCTTTACGTGACAGGAAAGGGTACTCCTATAAGACAAGTTCTGAACAAAAGCAAGATGTTCTTGGGATTGATAGAAGGACTTCCTACAATGTTAAAGGGTGAAGTTGCAATGGTAGTGGCTCCTATCTTTAGCAGTTGAAGACTTGGAGTAATGTGTCTGCTTCTGTTTGCACATGCTTATTTATATTTTACTTGTTTTTATTTAGGAAAATGACCAAAGATATGTTATTGACATGATAGGAAAATTATTCCCAGATTTTGTTTGCCTCTGCATAGTTTATTTGCACGAGAATTTCTTTTAGGGGGAGGAGGGGAGGTTGTCTGCCTGATTATGGCTTTTGTATCATGATTATTTTATTTTATTTCAGTTCAAAATGAAACCACAAATGCACTATGGTGAGGCTGATTGCCCACTTTCACCTCCAACTAGCTTTCCAAAGGACGATGAACTTCATTTTGAGATTGAGATGATAGATTTCTCAAAAGTCAAGGCAAGACTCTCAGATTTTATAACTTCTCTTGTCTTATTGATATCATTATGAGCTTTTCAACTACTAACAACGTGATCTTTTATTATGTACGTTTTTCAGGTTGTCAGTGATGATTTAGGAGTTACAAAGAAGGTAATGAGAATGTGATAAGTTATTGCAAGATACAAAATTTGGTAATCATGTCTAAAGACTACAAGGTAGTTGATTATGTAGGAAGCAATTCATATATTTTGTTGAAATGTTCCAGATTTTGTAATTTTTTTTATGATTTATTTTGATATCTCTTGTGTAATCTGCCAACTGCTGGATGAAAGCCTGGAGTACCTTATGGGATCTGTTCTTTGGGTTATTAGTGTACCCCATACTGAACTTTAGATTGTCTCTTTCAGGATTGTACATCTTTATTTGCATTAGACTTAGAATCATTGAAATATTGATTCACTATTTGCATGGGCAGGTAATCAAAGAAGGGCAGGGTTGGGAATCACCAAGGGAACCTTATGAAGTAAAAGCTTGGTAGATACTCGCTTCCAGTCCTTGATCCTGTTTTTAAAGTTTTGTGATGATTGTAACATGAACCATCTGAGAGTTTTATTAAAAGCATGCTCTATTTTCAGGATTTCTGCGAAAACATGTGATGGCAAAGTAATCTTGTCACACAAACAAGGAGAGCCTTATTTCTTCACTTTTGGGAAATCTGAGGTTTGTTGTCCATTATGCACTGGATTCCTTATGGTTTCCCTTCTATAGACATTCTTGGTTTGCTTTATTTACTTATCTGCAGAATTATTAATGTGATTATTGCTTGTACTAGATGCTGCATTCCTGCCCCACATCCCTTTGCCCAGCACATTACTGGTTCATTGAGTTTGTAATTTAAGAGTATTTTATGAGAATGGAATCTGTTTGCTTTTGTTAATAGGATTTTGTACTTTCTATGGTGCTTTGTCATCATGTATTCACAGTCTAATTTGTTGAGCTCAATTCTAATCAGGTACCTGAAGGCCTTGAGATGGGAATAGGAACAATGACACGAGAGGAGAAAGCAGTGATATATGTTACCAGTCGGTACTTAACTCAATCTCCTCTGATGTCTGTTGTAGAAGGATTTGATGAAGTCTATTTTGAAGTAGAGCTTGTTCATTTTGTTCAGGTATGTGCAAAGTTCCTCCTTACAGCATTTACTAGTTTGATATCACATTTGTGCACCAAAGAATAAGCTACCATCTTGTGCACACATTTGAGATGCATGGTCTTTTCACTGATCAGGGAATCCAGATGATAATTTGGAGCTAATTCTGTTTCCTGAAATCCCAATTTGTGTGAAATAAGTTGCAACTTGTTACCAAGGGATTTGTCTTTCTGATTTGTTATTGCACTGCTTATTCTGCATCTATTTCATTTGATGTTGATGCCACTTACAGTGCATCACTGAGGTAATGTTCATCCAGAAATGAGAACAGCATTGGCCCCAAAATAATTTCCTGCTTTCTGTGGTTAGTTGGTGACTATTTTTGAAGGTACTTTGAATGGTCTGTAACTTGATGGTAATTTAGCCAGGCTTTCAGATTTAACTCCATCAACATGAGGGACAGAGTTATTTAGAGGTCTATGACAAATGACACAAGTGCCATATTTGGGTGACATGACACATTAGATGTGAAAACATGTTTGAAGGTTTAATTGGTGTTCAAGCCAAAGGGAAGCACTGGCTCTCCCCATGGCTTGACCTTGACTTTTCATAATTTGTTTGCTTATGAGTCTACTTTCACAGAAGATATTTTGGTGCGACTTATATCTGGCTTAACATTGGTAGGTGCGTGACATGCTTGGAGATGGGCGATTGATAAAACGGCGTCTTCGTGATGGAAAAGGTGTGACCTTGTGATAACAAACATTTCTTAAAATGGATAAGGTTGAGGAAGAAGCACCCACAAAGTTGTTTCTCTATTTGCCTTACTCATTTTCTTTTGATAGTGTTAACCATTTATTTTCCAGTTTGCTCATGACCTATCCAAATATAATATTTGTCACATGAAAAAAAAATGATATAATTTCATTTTAGTTCATCTTTTCTCATTTTTGTTTGTTTTAACTTTGTAAGTAGCTTTTGCATTTATAAGCATAATGTTTGCCCTTGCAATAGTTATGTGGTGCACATATGACGTGGATTCTTGATTGACCTGCAAATTTAGGTGAGTTTCCCATGGATTGCCCTCTTCATGACAGTCTGCTGCGTGTCCATTACAAGGGCATGCTTCTTAAAGAAGAGAAGACGGTCTTCTACGATACAAGAGTTGATAATGATGGTCAGCCTCTAGAATTCAGTTCAGGAGAAGGGCGTGTGAGTTGTTCTCTTGCATGAAACACAAAATAAATTTTTGGAAAGTCTCCCTTTGTTTTATCTTTTTTTAATTTTGGTGGGGTTACTGAACCCTTCCCAGTGTGTCAAGCTTCGATGTTGATGTATTTGAACCTTTCTATTTTGTGTTAAAGGTGCCTGAAGGATTTGAAATGTGTGTGCGTCTAATGCTGCCTGGAGAGATCGCTCTTGTCACATGCCCTCCTGATTATGCATATGACAAGTTTTCAAGGTTAGGCATGTTGGTTGAACTTCTTATTACCATTGTTAATATCATTTTTTTTTTTAGAATATTCTTCATATAACCAATTTTGTTCATTACTTTTCTTCCCCTCCATATGACTAGGCCACCCAATGTACCTGAAGGTGCCCATATTCAATGGGAGATTGAGCTTCTTGGTTTTGAGATGCCGAGGGTAATTGGCTGATATCTTTCAGAAATCCATGCTAATGTTTGATTCGTTTTGAAAAGTTTAATATTCTCTATTCTTTGTTTTTGGTGTGAGTCTGGTGATGTCTAGTGTGAATGTTAAATTGGAAAAGTGGATGGGTTGTGAGGTTACTTGAGTGAGTTTTGAGTATCTGGCTATGCTTACTTGAATAGAATCTTTGAAGCTCTTGAAATTTTACTGTTATTTATTTCTAGAAAACTTCATACAAATCCTTCTTGCAGGATTGGACTGGGTTGAACTTTCAGAATATAATGGATGAAGCAAAGAAGATCAGGAACACTGTATGTCTTTGTCCATTTTGTTGTGCTATATTTGACAGAATTGGTTCTTGTTTGTATGCATTTGGACCCAGATTTGATTAACTTGCGCCAAAATTTTCCCATGCAAACCTTTTGCTGTTGGGCTTAAGCTTGTTATCACAAAATTAAAACCAATATAGTCATGCTGATTTACAGGGAAATGGGCTTTTCAAAGAAGGAAAGTATGAACTTGCAAAAGCAAAGTACGAGAAGGTAACATTTTTGCCTCATTTATGTTCAAAGTATACTGTTGATAATAATCTGTGGAGAACTTACATCTATCTCAGTCTGCATGGCATGTTAATCCTGAAAAATTGTGTTATACTTCAGCTTCTTTTAAGCTGAGATGGCTAGCAATAAATTGCTAGTGTAGTGTTGTTACATGATACCAGATTTGCTTCACAAATTCAGATTGAAACAGCACACATAAAGACATAAAAGACTTGAAAAAAAGAAAGAAAAGGTGATTTTTGTTGTGTTTGCTTTTCATTAAATTATAAAAATGATGGAAGTGCTTTGATGCCTGTATGAATTTCTCAAAATTAATTTCTTGTTATAATTTCTAAAGATCGATGGAGCTTTTTTTTTTGTTTTTTTTTTTATTCTGTGTTAATGTCTGTGCTGGATGCTTGCACCTTCTAAGTACCCATGTAATATAGCTCAGAAGCTTCTGAACAGGTACTCCGGGAATTTAATCATGTTAATCCACAAGATGATGAGGAAGGGAAAATTTTTCTGAATACAAGAGTAAGCTTTCATGATCTTTTTGGCAACCAAACTCAGATATTTGCACCTTCCCAATATACATTGATTCATTTTCTTTTGTTTTTTGAAGAATCTATTAAATCTAAATGTTGCTGCATGCTACCTCAAATTGGGAGAATGCAGAAAATCCATTGAGGCATGCAATAAGGTATGTTTTGGGAGTTGATTTTGTTTCCATTCCTTTATACACAAGTCATACTTTAGTGAGAGAACCAGTCATATAAGCTCGTACATGGATGATTCCACTGTTTTTCTTTTTCCTAAACTGAATGGGGCTACGAAAGAGCTCTTCGGGCAACATGATGGCAGCCCAAATGTCCTACTGCAGCAACTCTTTCCAAAAGGCAGTGGATGAGGGCTGAGTGCCCCATTAGCTGTTGTGTTCAGACCTGATGTGGGCTCAAAATTAGAGATGTGGGAGCTTGTGTGGCAATTGCATATTAAAATTTCCTGTGTCCCAAACAGTCCAAGTTTTCTTTTCATTGTCATCCTAGCTTTCCTAGTTAGATCATTTTGCGGACCATTCTCACACTTTTGAGTCAGGATCTTGAGATGTGGTCTGGACAAAATCTGCAGGTCTTGGATGCAAATCCTGCGCATGTAAAAGCTCTGTACCGGCGTGGAATGTCATTTATGGCAGCGGGGGATTTTGAGGAAGCAACAACTGATTTTGAAATGGTGATTTCAAAATATTTAATTAAGAAGCAATATTTAAAATCCCTGACTTCCATTTTCTGATTATGCATCCGGCTGCTGTTAGATGATGAAAGTCGACAACTCATCTGAACCTGATGCAAGAGCAGCACTTCTGAAACTGAAGCAGAAGAAGCTGGTGGGTTAAAAATAAAAGAAATTTCTTCATCATTTGATTGGATGCATGAAAATGCTCTCTATCTTTCTGAACGTCTACTTTAACATACAGGAAATTGAGAAGAAGGCACGCAAACAATTTAAGGGACTTTTTGACAAGAAGCCGGGGGAAATTGCCGAGGCTGGAACAGAAGATGGGGAAGAGGAACATAATTCAAGTGAGAAACAGACGAATGGGGACCAGGACGATTCGGATGGAGCCGAGGATACCGTCCTGGAAGGTGAAGTCAATATACCTAGAATGGGCTGGTTCTCCCGTTTGTGGCCCACTGGTAGAAGAGTATTTTCAGCTCTCGGGCTTCAACGATGCACTATTTTGTGAGGAATTGGGTTGGGCATGAATTTGGGACTCAGAACGTTTCTAAGTACCAATACTCGCCTTCAAGAAAGCAATCTGATCTTTGCTGTTCGACTGAACGGTTGGGCAAGCAAGTCGTTCTATGTCTGTCATTCGGCCCCATCGAAGCATTTGAGGCAGCCTGTTGTGACCATGCGTGCGAAAACTTGATTTGGACGAGGTCCCACAAGGATGGAGATTTTGTGATGCTGAACTGTAGCAACGGTCCGCCCGTGTGTCACGTGATCAAGCATATTCATTTATACATGTCCTGATTCGGGCGACGACGCCGTTGTTTACGGATAGCAGTGATCCGGTAACGAAGCTTGTCGCTTTTCCTTTGCAAAGTGTACAGCTGTTGCACTGCTTTTGCGTGTCACTGCTTCGTTAATGCCGTAACATGTCCTCTAAAGCAATAGTTTTGCAATCGTGCCGGCCACGAAATATAAAACGTAGACCTTACTCAAGTGGCAGAGCTAACATAAATAATACCTTTATCATCAGACTAAGACTAATAATGTGAATTTTTTATTTACATTTTAATTTTTTAAAACGAAAGTGTTACGTTTTATATTTTTTTAATTATAAAATTATAAAAAATTTTATATAATATATTTATTTACGTTTTAATGATAGTACATGAATTTATATATTGTAATAATATTTATTATTTTGATTCAGTTTATTTTATTAAAATAAAAAATATGAATTATAATATAATTTGTAATGATTTATTTAATTTAAATCACTTGCATCTATTAATACATTGCATTAATTAATTTTCTTAATCTTATCATATAACTAAAAATATATAATTACATTTTGTTTATTGATATTTTTATATTATATATATGTTAAAACTTTTTATATGGTTGAAATAACAATTTTATTAGATCGACTAAAAGTGAATTATTCAAATTTTAAACCTTTCAAACTTTTTTATTCAATAACCAAGTTGATTTATAAAACTTTGCTTTTAAGTATTGTTAGTCTCCCGTATAATTAATGATATCTAACAGATGTTCTGAAAATTGCAAATTTTTGTGAGCGAGGAGCCCAAGAAGCGAAATAAAAATGTTACTTATAATTATTACAATATTCTAAGATTAAAACTCAAGATATTAAAGAAGCATTATCCGACGAAGGAACCTAGAAATCGGAACTTGGTCCCTGCACCGCCAACGTGCGAGGTTGATTATGATCTTGGATAATTTTCGGGTACTTGACCTAATTTGGAATCCTTTTGGCTGCATTTCTCTCGCAGAGATTTAGTAATAGTATGTGTAAGAGATTAACTTAAAGTTATTACTATTTGAATGATGAATTTTTTCGTAAAAATTATTAAAATAAAATATTTAAGTGACTTTCGATTTAAATTTGTAAAAGAGTAAATAATATTGTAAGGGTATACTTTTATTAGTTAAATAATAAAAAAAATCCTTCGACCGCGAAAGATGGGAGTGGCAGACAAGTGTGTAAAATTTGAGATAAAAATGCCAGTAGCTGGTACAACTTGGGAGAAAAGTTAGAAATCCACGTAGAAAGTAGTGAGAGATACAAGAAAGATCAAAAGTTAGAAATGGTGCCATTTCGGTTGACCATGGCAAGAGCGCGAGCCTTAACGAAGTAGTGCCCGACGGCATGGCCAGCAACAGCTGCTATGAAGATCCCAACGTTGAACGACATGACAGCAAGCATGACCATGTAAGCTAGACCCATGCGAATCGCGTAGACGGTGGCTTGGCTGAAGGCAGAGGCGGCAGAACTCGTGCCCGTTCTGTAGCTTTGAGGGGCAGACAATAATTCCACTGCAAGAGCTAGCATAAGCACGACAAAGAGAGCCAAGATGTACATGCCAAGGCTGTGTTTTGGCCATCCGGAGAAAAGGATTATGGCGTCTTTGCCCCAGTAGAAGCTCATTTGCATCATCATCATCATGTCACTTGACGAGCCCGTGCCGCCCATGCTCCCTTCGCCCACGGAACCATGGTCTTGACCACCGTAAGACATTCTGTTTATGCGTACACAGAGAGAGAGAGAGAGAGAGAGAGAGAGAGAGGGGGGGGGGGGGGGGAGTGTCTTGGTCTGGTGCTATGTCTCATTTAAACGAGGATGTGGGTCAAAGAAAGAACATTGCAGGAGGCACTGCATAAGCGATTTACAACTTTTGATTCTTTATTTTGTTTTATCAGGATTGTCTTTTTTTAAGCCTGCATAATAAATAAAAAGTTCCCCTTGTAAAGAAAAAATAACAAAAGGGTAATATAAAAATTATTTAAATTGAAAATTATTTATTTGTAAAATTAAATAGAATGCAATTGGCCTATTTATTGTTGTTATTATAGTTTTAAGGGTTTAAATAAACCTTTTATTCATTTCTTTTTGTAAAGTATTCTCCCATCGACACTTCATCTTTGTCGAATTAACAAGACATAAAGCACTATTTTTGTTTTTTGTTTTTTTTAATAATTCTCTCGTCGCTGTTTTCAGGTCTGCCTTTAGGATTATTTTTTCCCCATTTCCTCTTTAAAAATGTTAGAGTGTCGCCCACAGCCATCGTCGGTTACCGCAAAGGTGAGTAAAGTGATCTGATATGGGGGTGCAAGTGCAAAATACGACAAGTTTCAAAGAGGTGGGCAGGGAGGAAAATAAATGCAAGAAAGATAGGGAATAGCGACTCCCACTCCTTTTTTCCTTTTTTTTTTTTTTTTTAACTTTTCATAAAAAAATTGTATTGGGCCGAAAGTGCTCTCTCTCTACCTATTCTATTCTGTTATATCTCATATTTCTTTCCATGATTAAATTTTACAATTATAAAAATAAAATTTTAAATTCTTAATTATTAAGAACCATTTTCAATTATTTTGGCATAAAAGATGCGGAGAATTCTTTGCGTTTAGTGTCAATTATCGGGTGGGGTTCGGCTCTTTTTCCCGAAATTGGGTACTGCTCAAATTTTTGCTGGGCTCCTCATCTTTCAATTCAATGGCTCGAGAGTTTTACGGGTGTGGCGCTAAAATTGGAGCTCCATTTGCTCAAGTTGAAATATAACAGTATCGGAGCATCATTAAAGCCCAGTCATCCCCACGGAATTTTCCGCTTCACTTTGGAGCTGATCAAAATAGATGGGGAATTCCCTCTCGGCCTCAAGGCTCCTGCAAGCTGTGACAGCCCAACAGATATGGGGGGCGGGGGGGGGGGTGTCAATGTATAATTTAGTTGAAATATTTATTATATAATATTGATTAATGAGTTAATTTTACTAGGCTTCCGAAACATGATTTTTTTTTCTTTTTTTTCCCTTTTTTAGGTGAATTGTAAGCTTAAAATATTTTTTTAGTTGAAATATTTATTATATAATATTGATTAATGAGTTAATTTTACTAGGCTTCCGAAACATGATTTTAAAAAATATATTTTTTAAAAAATTCAACTTTTTATCTGGTGCAAAACATTATCTTTTCTCTAAAAAATGGTTTATTAAAATATACAATAGTTTATTCTCTCTTTCTATAAAATGAGAGATTTCGTGTATATACATCTAAATGCTGTTTTGGCCTTTAAGCTTTAATTTCCATGAACTTACACGTGGTTTGCTTTCACTTTGTACATCTTTGTTAATTAGTTAATTTGTCTAATCTTAATTGAGATCTTACAATTCTCCCAAACATGAATTTATTTTATAACAATTATTATTAACTAATAAAACATTTTAACTCATTGCCAAGTCAGCGGTAATAATACTCTCCAACCTTTGGTTTAATTATTTTTTTATTAAAAAAATATAAAAGGAATTAGAATTTATAGACAGAATAAACAAGACAATATATATATATATATATATATATATATATATATATATATATATATTATTCATTACAAATTTTTTATATTAATAATTAATTATTTAAAATTTAGCTCGTTGATGCTGTCCACTATTTTGGTGTCACCATGACGAGGCCCTAATTAATTAAGCAGATGATCCGAAACTTTTAGAGTGAAAAAAAATTTTTTTTTTCCGTAACCTTATCCCTTATTAATATAAGGCTGAATCCGTCCCTCAGGAAAAAAACAAAAAGTAGAAACACTGACAGTGGTTAAAAACACCATTTTTCGATAAACAACAAATACACAGCGGCCCAGTGATTCTCCAGCGCAGGATTCGCTGATGTCAGCGTAGCCACTGCGTGTCCCACTATTTCGGCTTCGGGATTCGCTAGAGAGAAAGGGTCTCACTTGTGGGACCCCTCCTCATAGCCGTTTTGTACACCTATTTGCCTACTCTGCTTTTAACCGTCCGATCGAAAATGGGACGCCCCATGCCCTCCCTCCTATCTACTCACTCGCTCTGTTCACTATTCATCACTGGGCTCCATTTTCCTCCGCTGTACCGAATCTCTCTCTCTCTCTCTCTCTCCAAGAAAACGAAAAGAACGCGATTGTCATCAAGATTGATTGATTGATGATTCTTGCATTCCGTAGCGGTACCCTCCTTTTTTGCCTATAATCTTCGTTGTTTTGCGTATCCGATTTATCGAGTTCGTTGATTCTTGCTGGATGTTTCCTCCTGGCGCGAACCTGCATTTCTCTCGCGTTCTCTGCCTGTAAGCTCTCCGTACTCTCAATCCTGGAATGAGCGCCCTTCATGGAGCTGTGGTGTTGTGGATAGAGGGGAATCAGAATGCTGAATGCGGAACCTCGGTGATTATTTCTTTTGGTTTCCTTGGTTTTCCTGGCGGCCAAACTGAATCTGGAAGTTGCTTTTTGTTGTTCTTGTTTTTTTTTTTTCTTGTTTCTTTTTTCGGCTTTTTTAATAACTATTTTGACTTGACCTAGTTTCGTTTAGATCTGAAAGTCCCCTGACTTGACCATATAACATGTATGCCTAAATTCTTGTTTTGGCTTTGTAGTAGATCAATCATAATAATGAGACAGATTAAGCAGTAAGAGTCAAGAAATCGAGAGAAAAAGATCTCTCTGCAAAGTTGGCGGCCGAGGTGTGTGAAGAGAGAGAGAGAGAGAGAGTAGATTATCTCTTTTTTATTTCTTGTTTTTTGTTGGTCTACATTGTGAGTGGTTTTTCAATTTACTGACTTTGATGACATTCTTTTTTAGCTATGTTTATATTATTGGAATACTGAAGATCTGAGCTGAGTCCAAGAGAAGGTTTACATCCCCAGTAGAGATAGCAAAGCGCTTTGTCAGTTAATTGATTAGGATTTCACGATAGATGCAGTGGCTGAAAAACATCGTTGGCATGCATGTCTTTGCAGATAAAAAAATGCGGCTGTGAGAAAATCGCCATCCATTGTACTTCCAAATAGTGCATAATTAGAAGTTCCTTCGGAAATGGGATCCAATTCGGACATCAAGGGCTCAAGGCAGCAGCAAGCTTCCGCGATAGTGAGGGAGAGAGTTATTCCAAGCCAAGCAAAGCTGGGTCTCATGCATCAAGAAAAATTCAAGGGAAAAAATTATCTCAGTCGGCCATTTGTCAGCAGGCCGCATGAACTGAGACAATGCATAAATGATGGTATTCTGGTCCAACAAAGGACACCAGGGAATCACCAGCAGCAGTCTGTCGAGCCAAAGGTTACAAAAGATGATGAACTTATCAAGCATATGTCTTATTTGCCTTGTTACCTTCAGCGCATGGAGAGAGGGGAAAATATACAAGATAAGGCTTTAAATATAGGAGTTCTGGATTGGGCACATTTAGAGGAGTGGAAATTCAGTAAAAAGTATACCCTTGCAAGCGATGGCAATAATGCAGCGTCAATTAAGGCCGCTGCAGGGTCATCCACCTCTTCTACTGCTGTTCGATGTGAGAATCTTGCTTGTCAGAGCAAGCAGATTCCTTCTCATTGTTCGAGTTCTAAGTCGTCCTTTAATGATGGCATTTCTCAAGGTGGCAAAAAGGCCATCCAGAATGTTATTCGCTCCCAAGATTTTAGAACTGCTTGCAAGAGTGTTAGGGACGGACAAAACAGGGGTGAGTGGACGTACAAGCCTTTTGGCAAAAGTAATATTGAAGTAAATCTTGAGAAGGGCAAGACAAGATTTTTAAGTCAGAAGGTCACTTCCAAAGTTGGAGATTGTTCAACAAACTCAAGATATAATGAGAATCTCATTAAGCCTGAGGAAAGTGCTACTGGTCACGATGGTAAAGCCCGGATTATAGTTCGGGAGATGCAAGAATCAGATTTGGAAAGAAAAGGCTTGCACTGCCATATCAGTTCAAGCAATAGAGTTTCCTCTTCACGACTAAAAAGTGGATACCGTTCACACAATCCAATGAAAAATGAGAATATTACCAGCGGCAAAGGTAATAAGATAACGGAAGAGTTGCCAGCATCAACCATTGACCTCTCTTCCGAAGACCAGTCTGGCAAGAAAAACAAAATTATTCTTCTTTTTCCCAGGTCGCCCTCCAGAAATTTCTCACCACAGGAGTCAAGAAGAACATTTGCTGCAAATTCAATAGGAGCAGATCAGAGCAGCCTTAGAGACAGTTGCAATGAGGATGTTCACTCTTCTGAACCCTGTCCAGAAATTCCTCCCTCATGCCCACTGCCCTCTAGAGTTGAGACTGCTGCAGAACCATACGTGATGACACATCATTCGTCCAAAACTCAGTGTGTGGACCTGTCATCCGATGTGTCTAGTGCATCAGCAGGCCTGCATAAGACTCAAATTATGCCACAAAAGAACAGCATGAAGACCACCGATGTAAACCTAGTTGAAACTTCAAAAGGATTAGACCGGGAAACAAAGGAACTGGAGAGTGGAAGAGGCGGACATCCTTCACCAAAACGCTGGTTCGGTTTCAATTTGGGTCGGATGACGAGAAGTCACAGCTTCAAGGAGACTTCATCCAACCCTCGGTGGAGCTCACCTTATTTGTCAGTGAAGTCTGGCCCTGTAACATCCTGGGATTCAGATAGTTTAGATAATAAAAACAGAGAGAGCGCAAGTGCTCATAGCAGAGCAAGAGCCAGCCCCCTGAGAAGGATGTTGGAGCCAATTCTGAAGCCCAAGAGCCTAAATCCACTCCATTCTGCTCAAACTGATCGGTCATCAGAATCAAGCCTAAAGTCCTTCAGTTTGAAGACACTAAATACCATCGAATTACTTCAGAATGAGAAGCAAGGGGAATCAAGTGTGCAAGCTTTCCTTCAGCTTACAACAAGGCATGGAGTTCCTTTCTTCAGATTTGTAGCCAACAACAAAAGCAGCATTTTTGCAGCCTCTAAGGATAAAGGCTGCCTCTATACTTTTTATACCATTGATGAAGTCAAGAAAAATAATGGAAGCTGGATAAATCATGGCAGTAAAGAGAAACGTTGTGGCTATGTCTATAATGTGGTTGGCCAGATGAAGCTTCTTAGCTCTTCTTTAGTTGATGTGACCAAACAGAACTCCATCAGCCAGTATACAGTAAATGAGTCCGTCTTATTTGGTGTTGAGCCGGAACAGACGGGTCATCCATCTACAGGGTTCACTCCAACTAGGGAGCTTGCAGCTGCTGTTGTCAAGAGACCTGGTGACATTCTGAGCCTTGACAATTGGCTCAGTGACGATGGTGTAAAATTGATGGAAAAGGAGTTCTCGGAGTGTCATCTGCCAGAGAATGAACATTTCTGCAACTTGGATATAAGTGAACCCAATCATACTGTTACAATACTACTTCCAGGTGGCATTCATGGCTTGCCAAAGAGAGGAGTTCCTTCGCCGCTAATTCAACGGTGGAAATCTGGTGGATCATGTGATTGTGGAGGTTGGGATGTTGGTTGTAAACTACAAGTTCTGTGGAATAAAAGGAGAGGCTGTAGGATTTCAGAGTCTTGCAAAGGCCGCTTAATATCGGAACGTTTTGAACTTTTCTTTAAGGTATTTATTTTCGTGTTTCAGGAGACTCTTGTTTAACTACTACTTTGGCAATGATATTTATGTGTTACTTCTTTGATGTCCATACAGGGAGGAGCTCATCGGGATAGGCCAGTCTTCAGCTTAATTCCAATTGAAAACGGAATGTTCACAGTTCAATTCAGCCCGTTATTATCTTCCTTGCAAGCATTCTTCATTTGTGTCACAGCCATAAGTTGTGATGAATCATCTGATCCAGCACCAGCAGGAGTGCGTGGCCGCCCGTCAGACAAAATGGTGTTACAGGACACCCAAAGTGCCAGCAATGGGATAGGGAAAACCAAAACCGCCGTTCCCAGGCAAGCACCTAGGAAATACGCTCCGAGTCCACCGCTTTCTCCTGTCGAAAGGGTATAGGTTAATGTGCCATAGTGGCTGGCTATCGCTTGCGTCTGGATGTAGCAGAACTCGTGCTGCTACGCATGGGCCATCGGAATTTTTGTATAAGCTTTTTGTCACATCACTAAAGTCTCTTTTATATGAAGAAATTAATCATGAAATGTACAGCTCAGAATCAGGCCAGGCCTAAACAGATATCGGAATCAATGGATGGAATGCCTCGGTAATGCTGAAGCTGACGATCACAGCGACAACAACATCCAATCTTAATGTAAGAGGCTATAAACTACTTACTTGCTTGACCATATAATAAATTATTTTCACACGCTCATTACAGTTTGGTCAAAGAATTCACCCCTTACCACCCCACTTCTCTAAACCTACTTGACCAACAAGCCGCAACTTTAATACATTAAGTGACCATGAAATATTGAGGTCCATCTATCGTAATTGCTGTTCTTTGTCCTAATAAAGGCACATAGGCATTCAAGCCTGAATCTTTTGGAGATAAAATGCGAAAGTAGGCGAAATTGGAAAAGATACTAATTAATAGAGTACAAGCAAGGCCATTGTAAGATTGGAAAAGAAGAGGAAAGTGAATAAAAGAAAAGACCTGCCTTAGAAGTGAAAGCCTAGATGCGTGAAACGCCATGGTTGACAGTGGAAAGAGGTAAGGATTTAGGGTATTGACTCGTCAATTTTCCTGGAAGGATAGTCCTCCATGTGCTAGGGTGATCATCACCAAGATTAGGGGAGGAAGAATGGGTTGTCAGAGAAGCCCATCCCCCTTGCCAAGAAAGTAGAAATAATGCATTAGGCCTAACTTTATGATAGTTTTAGTTCAGCCCAAAATTACTCGTCTAACCGACAATGGCGGGGCACGACTTTGACGTTCAAGAGTTGGCCATCCAAAGGAAAAGGAAAATGGCGTCCTACCAAACACGTTGGAAAGCATGATTTTCCTTCTCGACGAAAAATGAAAGAAAAGAATTTATGGTCCAGACATTGATGTTCAAAAGAAATTTCCTAGACAAAGACAATTGAATCATTCTGTTGACGAATGATCAAATACCCCAGAGAAATGGTCATAACTGTCGACCCCAGCGCTTTTCTTTGTTTTTTCTTTTCAAATTGCTGATATTAATTTGCAGCCATACGTGCGTTATCTATGAAACTTGAGCAAGAAAATACACCGTGAAGGGTTGACATTTTGATTTATTAAACATAGTGGAAGTCACCGAGCCTTTGTTATATCCATCCATCACAAGCTCTCTTCTTTTTTAATGCTTCTAATGGCAGGGGTCATAGGCACTTACATGTAATAGAAGAGATATATATATATAGTAATAAGAATTTAAATGGGAGTGTGAGAATTGTATAGTTAAAAATAAGAATAAATAAATTTATAATTTGAAGACGTTGAATTGTGATACCATACCAAGACCACAATTCTAAACGCCCAGTCACATTTTAAAATAATAATGGCCGCAACTTGAAATTCTAATGTTAGGTTCATGCCTATGAAAAATATGCCCAACCTTACGAAGTTAGGCTGAATCAATAATTATGTCAACAGTTGGGCTAGATCTCAATAAATTCCCGTCCAGACAATCAATAATCTCATTTTGATGTATTCCAACCTTATTTTATAAAAATAAAAAGTCTACTCACTTTTTGATACGGTCTCTACCGTTCAAATCTTAGTTTATAAAAAGATAAAAAGTCTGGTCACTTCTGGATGGCCAAAAAAAAAAAAAAAAAAAAAAAAAGGAAGAGGGGGTGGGGTGGTGGCAACAACTGTACGTGTGAGAGACACTGCATCTGCCGCAAACGCCAACAAACAATCGAAGGCAAGCAGACCGGGTGAGTGGCCCGAGCGGAGTCACCTGGCACACCCACCAAGGCCTTTCATAGTATTTAGCAATTTATGGTCCTTTTCTCTCCAGGACAGAGAGCCGCCTTGACTGGGGGAGGAAGGAAAAATCAATGGGACCCGCGCCGGTTTCATTTTCCTTTTTTTTTTTTTTTTTTACTCTCCAATCTTTCTCTTTTTAAATATGTTTATACAATACATATAATAAGTGTAAATAATAATAATAATAATAATAATAATAATAATAATGTACATACAATAAATTTTGTTAGTTGTATATATATATAATTATTAGTTATATACATATTTTATTATAAAATTTTAAATAGATAAGACTCACGCGGGTCCCACCGGACCAGGTCAGTCCCATCACACTGACACCCTCGTTTGATCCTGGCCGGCCTGCCTACTTTTTCCCTCAATCTTTTTACCCAATTAAAATCCATTTTAGCTGACATAGCACAAGGAGGGCAGCCTTGTAGACGAGACGAATTCTTTTTGAAAGCAAAATGAGATTAGAAGAATCCTTTTTGAAAAAATAAAGTTCTTAAACAAATTGCCTTGTAAATCTGGGTGTCATGTCTAGCTCAAGTTCATGAAGCCTCTCCCTCGTTGGTTCGCGTCTATCAGGACTGGTAGTTCCCCTCGTGTCTCAAAAACGAAAAAACGCTCCGATTTGCTCACCAAATGTCATTTTCTAGCACGACGTGCATCCAAAGATTACAAAAACCCAACCAGCCATCGAAATGGGTAAAAAGCCCCCGCCGTCTGCCAACAGGGACCGTTGATCATTGACCCGTCAAAGTACATCGGAATTGAATGGGTTTGTGTTGTTGGACAAGTCTTGCGTGCGATGGTACAGCCCGCTTCCCAACAAAAGCGGTTGGGATATTTTACTCCGCTTAACTGTATTAACTGCCTTTGATTTAAACCATTTGCTAGCATATGTGTATTTTCTCTTTTCGCCGTTTAGTACTCAATCGCGAGGCACAATTAATGAGCGGCGATCAATTGCAAATGCATTTCTTGTTCGTAACCGAAGTTGGGTCATAATTCCCGATAGATGAAGCATAAAAAGGTCATCTAACGAGTCTATAAGAAGGATTGTACGATCATATATTATATTTCATAATTTTATAATTTAATATATATCTTATACTTTATTAATATGATTGTATTATTTCTGTTTGAAAAAATCTTTTAAATTTGTTTGAGTTAATATAAGATAAAAATCTCGTTAAAGATGAAAAGAATATTTAAAATTTGATAAAATTTTAGATAAGTTGACTTATGATATCAATTACTAAATTAGAAGAAAAGCCAAAAAAAAAAAAAAAACAATTAATGTAGATCAATGCACCGACCTACATTTATAATCCATTGAACACTGAATAAGCTAAAAAAGAAAAGAAAATAATAGAGAATTTAAAGTTCTTGATTGATCAATTGTTGTAATTAAAATCTATAAACAAATAAGCTTCAGTGTTAAAAACGTGCAACAAAAAAAAAAAAAAAGAGTCACTTTTTACCTATATATTACTTATATTTTTTTCTCACTTTTGACATAAAATCCTTTAACTACACAATTCACACATTCACACCTAAAATCTTAATACATAATTTTGTAAAAATTTTGTTGTGATTTAAATCAAATGACCTAATAAGTTATCTTCACTTAAAAAAAAAAAATATAAGCAATAAACAATTCTTGAGAAGTAAATGTAAATATTTTTGTTTGAATTTTATTTTTAATTATTTATATTATTATAATTGTCATTTAAAATTAAAATTAAATATGGATAAATCTATAAAACTAACTCTAAAGACCAACAGAAATATTAACATGGAACGATTATGTACAACATACATGCAATGCATTGAAATCCAAGATTCTTTGAAAGCACTGCAGAGTGCTATAATTTTAACTAGAGTGATATTATATGACATGAAGATATGGTACGAGAGAGTAACACAAACGTGGGCTCTAATTAATAAAAATATAATGTTTAAATTATTTTAAAATTTCATTTAAAACTCAATAAATACTTAACTAGAAGCACTATCTTTATTATTATTGGTTACGTTGAGGTTTGACGGGCCTTTGTGGTTTATAACTCTGGACAGCGTCGCGACGACATGTAGGTAATCCCTGCATTCCAAGAACAGATTTCTTACCCGACAAAATCCGCGCATGATATTAATCACTGTCCTAAATGCATGAGTTGTCAAATAAATGGACGCCCTCGTTGATTACCCATCTCGTTCATGATTTTGGTGTACAATTTCAAAATTGTCATTGTAAATTCCTTTGTATTTTTCGTGGAAAAGTCTAGTTGACAAATAATATTTTAAAAAAAAAAAAATAAGTTATTGCGTTGTATTTTTATAATATAAGTATATAACTAAAATCCCGCTAACTTAAAAATGGAGTCCCGTGGTATCTCTGTTTTCTTTCTCTCTCTGTTTTTTTTTTTAATCTCAAAATTTGAAATTGGTGGCGAGGAAATCGGTTATCCTCGGCTGCCGAGCCCAAGATGAGAGTAGCGGAAGGTTTACGCTTTTCGGCTTAAATACAAAATGCCACTTGTGTCCTTCGGGGGGAGGAGGTGGGTTCGGTTGGAAAGAGGGGAAAAATTAATGCAAATTCGTACGAAGAGACCGTGTAACCAAAACACCTGTGGCAGGCCATGGCAAAGCAATTACGTCAGATAAGGAGAAAATAATAATAACAATAATAAAAAGGGAAGAAAGAGCAAAATTGAAGGACACCGAAGACATTGCCGTCCTTTCTATTTTTAATACTAATTAAGCCGTGACGGAGAAGCACGGGGCGCAGTCTCCTTCGAGAAAAAGGGATATTTTGGGTGCTATTTCCTCGTTTTTTCCAATTTTTCTTGTTTTGAAAATTCAACTTTAACACACACACACACACAACAAAAAAAAAAAAAAGGGCTATTTCATTGACCAACTTTTTGTGTCGTTTTAGGTATCCGCTTTTCTTGAATCTTCTCTCGCTCTCTCTCTCTCTCTCTCTTATAGTGAAAGAGGGGGGAGATGATGGGTTGGTGTGCTGGCTGGCGGGGTCGGGTCGGGTCGTAAGTTATGAGAGCAGAATGTCACGACCCGTCCACAAAATCAACTAAGTGTCGCGCGCACGTTTAAAGCACGTGAAAGTCTATCTCCGTGACAGGGAGCTTCCATCTTTCTTAGCCTCGCATAAGAAGGGCCCTCGTTTTATTTTTCTTTTCTCTTAAACTGGTCTTTCCTCCGCGTCCATGTCGCGTTTTCTAGCAGAGCCATTCAAGCGTAGAAAAAGAGGGCTTTTTCGATCTTTATTAATATTTTCTGTGTGAAACCCTTTCCGTTGGTTCGCGATTCCTCTTCAACTTGACCCTTTTTTCCTTTGCGCATTCACCCGTCTCGATTCCCTTTTCATTGGTGAAGAAAAAGCGGGTTCTTTTGTTTTTTCGTTGTGGATTGGCTCCGTTGGTTCGGTCCATTTTCTTGGGATTTTAAAATCAAGCGGAGGAAATCGAGGGAGTTAAGGTGGATTATGTGTTTTGTTTTTTTTGAGGGAATGATGATGTTGACCGTAACAGTTGGGCTTTGAAGTACTATGGAAGCAGTAGTTACACGCCAACAACAACGACGACAACAACAAGATGACGCTTTACATTGGTCGCGACGCTTCAAAGGTTTCTTTTCCCTTCTCATTACTGTCTTCTCTGGTTTTGGATTCTGAATCATTCTTGTGTTTCAAAAGAGTAATTATTGTTGCTTAAGGTTGTTTGTGTGATTTCGCGGCCTTTTGGTTGGTTCTGACAAGATGGTTTTGTTGTTGTGGTCGCGCAGTTGTGGAACAGAATTTGTGCGGAGACAAACACAGAGATCAAACTTCTAGCAGAAAACTGGAAATACATACTTGCAGGGCTTATATTTCAGGTTTTCGATTCTCTTTCTGGAAATTCCCACTATCATCTTTGAGTGTTTTCTTGTTTTTGATGGAGTTCCATGTCTCAACATTCCTTCCTTTCCCTCTTTCTTTTTATAAACTATGTCTTGACTGTAATTAATTTACGATAAGTCTCAAATTATTTGATAAATTTGTTAAATTCTTCAGCGAGAAGGGGTCTTGAGTTCATTATTTGGGACAGAGTCTTGTGTCGATTAAGTCCATTTCACTTTACTTGAGTAGCCTTGGGTGATTTTTATACCATTCGTCCTCATTAAGGTTTCATTATTATCTTTTTGCAAAGACAGCGTAACTTGTCCTAATCACCCTCAGATTGTCGCCTGTTACTTAGAGACCATGCGTTAGCCACTTATTTTTACGTTATATTATATGTTCTGGAACTTGAAGTACTATATCTCCATCCACATGTACGATCATGTGTGTACCTTTGTTTTCTGCATTTCCCTTGTTTCGTATCTTCCTTTGACTTGAGTTTCATATGTAACTTTCCTGCAGTACATACATGGTTTGGCTGCTCGGGGAGTTCATTATCTACACCGGCCAGGGCCTGTATTGCAGGATCTTGGGTTTCTTCTTCTTCCTGTTAGTTTCAATTAATACCATTTTTGTTTTGCTTCTTTATGATTGCTGCCTTCTCTTGTCTGACTTTTGCTGTAAATTTAGGAGCTTGGGCAAGATAAAGGCCACATTAGTGAGATGGTGTTCACCTTTGTCTTTCTATCCTTTGTCTTGGTAAAGTTTTCTCTTTCCGGTTTCCCTATCTACATTTTTTGTTCTGAACTCATATTGTCTCAGTGATAATTTCTTTTATTACTCTGGGGTTTTATCCATTTCCTTTTTGAAAAGAAATTGTTTCTGAAATGTCATATTTTGCCAACTTCAGATTTCAGGATTGTTGTTCATTTTAAAGTGTACATTTGATATTTGTAGTTGCTACCATTACATTGCTTAATATTTCATGTGAACACTTCTTATCATTGGCATCTTTGCATTGTACAAGATAACTAAAATGGGTTTTATAATTTGAAATTTGTAAGTGCTACCATTATGTATAATTTCTTTCTTTGGGTTTTTGTTTTTGGATGGCTAGGAGTGAAGAAGGTGAAATGGCCATTGACTCTAATTTGTTTGAATAGCCAACTTTTGCTGAATAACAATGTGCTACCCTGGCTGTATGTACCTGATGATTGTGTGGCATATCTTGTTAATTTTAGGGTATCCTGATGGTTTTTCTGAAATTTTCTCTATCTCCACTCAAAGAGGCATTTTTGTCTTAAATTCTAGCCACATAGGGATGTTCAGTGAGGTGATGTCTTCTTTTATGCGAAGCAGATGAGTGCTGCTTTCTGTCTTGGATCTTTCTGGGTTTTGGTTACATGGTTACTTGTTTAGTGTTTTGATGCATGAACAGAAATGGTTGCAAACTAAATTGGACACTGCCTTTTCTTTAAAGTTCTGGCTCTAGATGAGTTGCTTCAAATAAAGTTATGATTTGCTAATTTTCCTCTAATGTGGGGTATATTTCATTGCAGTGGACATTCCACCCCTTGATCTTCAAGAGCAAAAAGATCTATACTGTTCTGATTTGGTGCAGGGTTCTAGCATTTCTAGTTGTAAGTGCAAATTTATTAACAATCAGCTTTTGGTGTTTCGAAATGTGCTATGTAATCCACAACTTGTTGACATTTAGTGAGAAATGTTGTAATTGCCATGCTAGCTTGGCCAATTTCATGTGCAAATATGGAAGATTTTTTTGAAAGTGCCGATTCATGACCCCTGGAGAGAATTGTTGAAGAAATACAATAAATGTCTTCACTGTTTCAAGTGACATGATTAATTTGTTTTTTTATGTAAACATTATGAAAAGTAAATTTAGTTTGTATGGAATGTCTATATTGAGTGATGTTGGAATTCGAGGTGCTGGTTTAGTGGAGATAACTTTGTCCTTTTCTGGATTGATCAACTATGCATTTTCAGATTCTTTGGGGATTATGGCATTATCTTTGCAATGCCTTGTTTGCTTTTCTGACAGATTTTTTGTCTATTAATTTTCCTTTCCAGGTTTGCCAAGTTCTTCGGATTATCACATTCTATTCTACCCAGCTTCCAGGCCCAAATTATCATTGCCGCGAGGTATTTTCAATATCAATGTCTTTGACTCTGTCTATTTCTTTCTGTTTTTAGCAGCTTCAATCTTTTACGAGCCTATTATTTAAGGTTCAAATGATATCATCATATTGTATAATGTAAACCTACGTTTGGTTCCTTCTGCATTTTGCAGGGTTCAAAACTTGCCACACTGCCACATCCACAGGGTGCCCTTGAAGTACTTCTAATTAATTGTCAGTAACACCAATTCTACTCTGGTCACTGGTTGGTGCTTTGCCAAGAGTCCTTTATATTAATGTGGTTTGATATTCTGCAGTTCCCCGTGGCGTAATATATGGATGTGGTGATTTGATCTTTTCATCACACATGATATTCACTCTGGTCTTTGTCCTCACATATCAAAAGTACGGCACTCAAAGGTAAAATATGGCTTGTCACTGCTTACTGCCCCCTATTTCAAAAGAGAGGTTGCCTTTGTACTCTGTTGACTGATTTGAACTTGTCTTTAATCCATAATTGTAGGTTTTTAAAGCAGCTAGCTTGGTTCGTTGCTGTGATTCAGAGCCTTTTGATCATAGCATCCCGCAAACATTACTCAGTTGATGTTGTTGTTGCATGGTACTTGGAATGTGACCATCTAAGTTTCCATTACTTATGAAATAACACTTTGACTTCTCAGTTTTCTGATTTGTTCTTTAATTTATCCTTCTGCAGGTACACTGTCAATTTAGTGGTCTTCTTCCTTGACAAGAAATTGCCAGGTTAGGATGCTTTATCTATTTATTTCCCTGTTACTTTCTCCTTTAACCCATTTCCTTCAGGCACTACTGAGCTTGAAGGATGGTGCTGATCTGAATTTTTAATTTCAGAGCTGCCTGATCGGACCATTGTTGCTACATCTATGTTGTTACCTTTGAGTACCAAAGATAAGGATAGCAAGATCAAGGAAGAGCATCACAAGCTTTTGAATGGGAACTCAGTAGACCCTCCAGAATGGGTATGGTGATTTTGTTCTCAACTTCTCATTGCGATAGTATGCAGTCTGTGATTTAGATTGTGTTCATAACGGTGCTTGTTTTCTTGTTCAGAGGCCGAGAACCCAAGTCAATGGGATGATTCTAGAAGATGTCAATGGAGTCCATGTGGGTACTACTGCGATGAATGGCTCATAGATGATGGATACTCTACTGAAACGAATGATTCATAAAAGATGGAAGCTGACGGCATCCGGATTGAGGGGGGGTATTCTTCTCTTGTGAGGTTGGCGTCGTGCCCAACGAGGATGGTAAAATTTGATCTTGTATTCTAAGGGAAACCAAATACGGACTACGCTTTTATACATTTGCAGTCACAGCTGCTTAGTCATGGGTAAAACTATGTTTATCATCCTCATCAATGTATATGGTAGCATCTTCCAGAGTTCGATCATTTCGTGTCTATTGGTGTCCACCACAACCTGCATTCTCAACGTAAGCTTGAATTCAAGCCTTGGTTTCTATTTTGTTAGTCATGGTGAATGTAGGGCCAAATGAAAGCTTCGAGAGCGTGGCCAATGCTAGCGAGTCAATTTAGTTGAAGTGCCCATCAACCCGCGAGAGCGCACGGTATTTCTTGTCAACTGTTGCATGTGAGCTACTAAGCGACAACTTTGCCGTGCCCCTAATTCCTACAAACCTTTTACTTCCCTTTCTCGCATGGCAAGACCCTCCATTCAAAAGGGAAGGCAGCAACTCGCATCACGTGCTTCGCGTTGTCGTCGGGACATGACATTTTTTGGTTTGAATTGGACAGACATTCTCGTCCTACATTGCAATAATCTTCCCGTCCAGACCCGCCGGAATCATAACAAAATCCTCTAAATCGATCGTCGATGCAATCAGGCTGCAAGCTGCAACGAGCGCGGTTTCACCTCCAATAACATAGTATTGGAGCACGGAGAAAAATCTGTGAATGCCGCCTAAAAAGGTGGAGTTTGGACAATGGCAGCTGGATCGCCGTCAAGATAATTTAACAGGCTCGCGTGGCCCGATCCTCGCTAATTCCCCGTCCGTTAATTGTGGTTCTACGAAACCCATCCTTTTAAACCATTCCTGTCCGAAATCAATCACTGAGAAGTTAACTGACTCCGTCATAAAACGCGGGATTTTTAATTCAGCGGGGAAGCGAGAGCAGCGGAGACTTTGAGAAGCGAGCGAGTGGCGAATTTGATCGGATGCTGTTGCGAGTGCTAGGAGATATTGGCGGTCGGCGAGTGCACAATGAAACGCCTGCAAAGCATCTATTCAGGTGTGAGTTTATTTGGGTTGATACAAAGTAAAAATGCAATCAGCTTTACAGGGTTCTTCATTAACGGTTGGGTTAGCACTATGACCAATGAGATTGAGGGTGGCGCCATATTTGGCTCAAGCTCTGGAATATTGTAGCAGCAAAAGGAGGGAGCCCCGTCCCGATCTCTCAATGCCTAAAGGGTCTTTGTTTTGTTTTATAAGTTGCGATTTGGATTGGGGGTTATCTTTGTTATGCAGAATTCACTTGTGTCTTGTTCTGCCTCCACTGCCTGGCTTAATTTTGTTTGGACTTCAATGCATGGACACAAGGGCAGGCGCATACGTGGACCCACGTTGATCAATTATGGGCGCCCAATTGAACCCCTGTTCATGCATTTGTTTATTAATCGCCATAATAGGCCCAGCGTCAGCATGTTACCGATCATCAGAAGAAAAGATGATCTCATCCATAAGAACAGATGGGTTTTGATGAAAAAACAATCAAAACATAACATTCAGGCACCTGTGACCAAATTTGTGGGTAGACAAGGCTCTGCTGATTGTAAGGACTTTCTATAATACAATGTTACCGGCTAGTTATGAAAAAAAATGACGACATATGCCTACCCGCTAAGCATCAAGGTTCTGCTCTACACTTTTGCTCATTACCATAATAAAAATTTCATCTCATGCTACTGATCGACAACACAGAAACACTGCAAGCTCTACAACAACAGTTATTCTGTTTCATTGTTCATTCACTTTTTGGTCGAATTCTTTTGAAGATCTGATTAACAGGTGTTCATGAATCACGAGGGCACGCTAAAGTGAAACAGCCATGATATGACAAATGCAAATACCATGCAGGCAAGTAGGAAATTCAGGAAACGGTGGCCATGCCAGAAGCTTCTGGTTTCTGAATGTGGAACAGATGCTGATACCGCAGGCATAGCCGTAGCATTGGCTGTGTCACTTGGCTGCTCTATTGACTCAATATCATTTGGTCCAACAAGACTGCGTGCAACAGACTGACAAATCTCACAAGTCCTGTTAGACACCAAGCCAGCTATATAAAAACGAGAAGAAAATGAACAAGACTAAATATTTCATGATGAAAGGAATTAATTGGAGCTATGATCCTGTTTCCAACAAGATTTTCTGTTGGGGATGACAGGTTTAGGACACAAGATTCCACTAAATACTCACAGAACTCAGATATAAAATCTTTGCACAAAAATAATTCAATTTAGATGGTAATCATGGAGCAAACAGCCAAGAGATGAACAAGCCACCAGGATGCAGAATTGAGGGGTTTCGAAACCAACTCCACTGGAAAGAAAAAAGGATAGTTGCCATCCTACGTCAAGAGATGCCAATCAATTAACACAATCTGATGATTAAGATAGAATAAAACAAGGTAATTCACGTCAGAAAATTCACCACAGGTCCACATATTGTACAGACCATTGCGTTATCCACAAAAATCAAGCTCATCTTACCATGAAAAATTGTAACATTTATGATATTAGGATTAGGTGGTGTCATAAGCTGGCCTTCTGTAGAAGAATAGTTATGAATTCTGATACAAAAGAGTAATGCACAATACCCATAGCTAGACAGTCTAGGAGCACCAAGAATTTTCTACCTTTCAGTCAATATCTTATGATGCTCAAACATTAACAACAATACAACCTAAAGTAATTACAATGTCTCATAAACACACATTAGAACAAAGCAGCAAGGTAGTCCACCTATATTACGTTCAAAATGATAAAAAGATAGGGTAGTCTACTTATATTAAGTGACACACTCAGATGCGGTAATCTTCCGTTAAGAAGTGTAATTAAATCAATAAGAACTCAAATCTCCACTTTTGTAAAGAGAAGAAAAGGAACCAAAAACAAGAGGTGTTTGGATTCCTTTTCCTTTATTTCTTAGCTTTGGTCTCTTTTTTTCTTTTTATGAAGATGTTTGGATTCTCCAAATTTGAAACAATAAGAGAACCGCAGAGGAGAACTGTTGGTGCAGCCGAACGTATCATCGGGACTATTGTCCTAATTATGTGTGTACCCTTTACTTTTACCTTTTTCCGTTAAGTTTTTCAATAGACGCAAGCTCCCTCCACTTTTCCTTTTCTTAATCACTCGTTTAACTAATAGTACCACAAACAGTACCCAAAGTGAAGAATGTTTCTAGTCTCTCTTTTGTGTAATTATCAAGAATTCAGGACTATTCCTTAATGGGGAGCTCGCAATGAAGAAAGAATTCCAAGTTCAGACATTTCTCTCGTGAAACAATCCACGCATAGGAGACATCAGTCAAGGAAACGAGTTACACTTCCAATTCTTTTTGTTTTGTTTTGTTTTGCTTTTTTATTTTTTTTGAGGACACACTTCAAAGTTAAATTAAAACACACAAACTTGCGAAATACCAAGAACCATCAATTGCGAAATTTCCGTTTCCCAGGAACAAATAAAACCACACGTGATTCTGCAAGAGAAAATGGACGATTGAGGGGATCTATGTTCATAATTTTGCACTTACTTGTTTCCCTTGATCTTGAACCAAGCCTCTGCACACTGTTTATGAGCGGCAGCCAAATCATCCTTACAAGAGCAGCCCAATTCAATTGGGACGCCAGATTCATGACTATTACTCTCCAAACCCAGATGGCAAATCCTACAATTTCTCTCCACTTTAGGCAAATGCTCCTTCACCTCAGTCAGCCCATTCTCCGTAACCACCTCCACGGAACAATCAGAAAACGAAGATGCTCTCCTGGAGTCCAAAACGACGGCGTCTAAGATCTCAGCGTCAGAGACACAAGCGAAACTGTAATCATCACAAGACCCACCTGTCGTCGAATAGAACTGAGAGTAGGAGGACCCCTGTTCTGCATCGGAGAAGCAACTGACGTCACTTCCGACGATTGAGCGCCGGGAGCGCCCTTGCTCTAAATCGATGTGGGACATTTCCAAGGCCGACATTTCCAAGGAATTGATACCACAGAAACTTGGGTCGTCTGAATGAAGGAGAGAAGCAAGGGACGCAAAGACCGAAGCTTTTCAAATAATTTGGCACAAAAGTGACATGATTTAAAGAAGTGGGTGTTGGATTAAGTGACCCCGCAACCCCATTGACGTCGTGGTTTCGTTAAACAGAAACAAAGAAGGGCCCAAACGAAAGGAACAAACAGACAATCAACGAAACAAGATCGGAAGGTTACAGATTTTATATTATTTAGCATCGAAGAATGCGATCAGAGAAATGCTCTTTATAATGGCCTTCTGGACACGGAGAGTCATGGCTTTTGGAGAAGACTTGGACTGAGCCACACTGCACCTGCAAAGCAGAGAACAGTGAAGTCTAGGTTGGTGCTCAGAGAACTGCAAGGAAATTACATGGATAAAGCCCGGAAGTACATGGCAAAATGTTGGGAAATTGCCTCTGTTACACACTCATCTGATGTGTCGCAGATTTTGTGCGGTTGACGGGATGCATATCTCCTTTTGCGAGTGATTTTCTCAAGATCCAACGGTTAATATTGGGTGCACACGTAACCTCCCAACACCCACTCAACAATTTGAAAGCAAGTGCTTTTAATGGTCCACATGCTTAAATATATATATATATATATATATTTTATTTTTTTTTTTTTTTTTTTTTTTGCCACAGACCGTCGTCGTCGTCGTCGTTATTATTATTATTATTATTATTATTGTTTTCTGACTTTAATTTTACTTGACCATCTCATGGAATCAGCTATTTTTGTCGTGGTTGTTAACGCTGAAAATCATTTTTTCATTTGTAAACAATCATCCCAAGAACGCCGTAGCCCAGTTGCTCATCCAAGTTGAAAGGACAAAACAACGAGGAAAGGAAGTTGGCGTGTGTTTTTTTTCCTTTTTGTTTTTTTAACTACTGTACTCGACTCCTATAATAATCCATCCTAACATAACATATCTTCACGGGATTTAATTTTCCGATTTTTATTCAAAAACCAAACGATCCCCTTCAGTGAAAAATCGATTGGCTGTGGATAGTCTCGGTTAATCAGTCCCAGGTGAGACTCATTGTATGATAAAATACTGGGTAAGTCTTTGGTTTGTCGTTATCTGGAACTTAGATTTGAACCACCGCGTGTGTGTGGGTGTGTGTGTGTGTGTGTGTGTGTGTGGATATGCTGCCGTCCACCAAGATTGCCGTGGGCGCCTAAACATTTGAGAAATCTTGTGGCAGTTGACTGGTCGTGGGCCACCTGTGCGTTCAAGTGACACCTGTTGGGTGTGCCTTTGCGTGGACAGTGGAAAAGCTAATGTCAGAATACCTGTCAATTATGGCTGAAAGGAAAAGGAAAAGGAAAAGGGAAAGGGATAGGAAAAAAAGAGGATGGTTGGGGGGGACAGAAACGGAAAAAAGAGCAAAATTCCAATGCGAGTGGATCTGTAAGCCAACCCCCAAAAGTACAGCGACAAGAAGAAAATGTGAAAGGGATAGGACTCGCCGGGGAATTTGACAAAACAAGGTC
Organism: Ceriops zippeliana; assembly: GCA_037897445.1. Classification (NCBI taxonomy): domain Eukaryota; kingdom Viridiplantae; phylum Streptophyta; class Magnoliopsida; order Malpighiales; family Rhizophoraceae; genus Ceriops; species Ceriops zippeliana. The sequence continues at coordinate 1,477,547 of JBAPLH010000011.1, forward strand.
TCTTCTAATGATGCTATTGGGACATCCTCGTCATTTGGCACATCGCATTATCATGGCCAGTTCAATGAAGGGGCATAATTGCCTTTGGTTCTCTGCACCTCAGTTAGTCATTTTCAAAGAGAACAGTAATAAATTAACAATGTCGGCATCAATTGCCTGTCATGTTCCGGGGCATCATTTGATTATTTTCTCGGTAAAAGACCCTCAAGCCTTTTAATTCCATGAAATATCCACCCAGACCTTTGCTGATATTTCCTTGCGGATTTTTTTTTCTTTGTCATGGAACAGTTGGGCCAACAGCCACAAACCACAACGATTTGTTGAATTCAGTCCAAAATTGGCAGACAAATCATCTGGGGTCCTAGTTGTTGTGTTTGTTTATCGATTAGCTGATGTAAATTACTCATAATTTTGACTGACTCGATTAAGCTGCATGATTGGGGGGTTAAAAAGAAAAAAGACGACTGCAGGAGGAAAGTTTCAAAATAGAATCCAACCGAGACAAAGCATCACCAAATTCCAAAATAAATGTCTTTTGCGAATTTTCATGACACTTTGAAAGAATCCTAGGTGTAGCCCTGCTACGTTGGCCACGAGTAGAGAGTTCTCATACGGTGGGCTTGTGCAGGAAATCTATATATAAAGCTGAATTTGAAACCGAGAAAATCTCACATGTCTTCTATTCGCAGCATATGAACTTCATCTAATTGGTGAATTGGTGATCATTGAAGTCTTTCGACCTATATTAATTTTATTATACTTACCCTAACATCATTTAGAATATTTTTATAAGAACAAAGATCCACGCCCAAAAAACACCCATTAGGATTGAAGTAAATTGGACGTATGGACGGCCGAGGATGATACCGAGATTGAACAATATTCTGCAAGATTTGGAGATATGATTAAGTCCATTACCATGATCACAGAACAATCTTGGCAAATTATCCCAGTATCAGGATTTAGAATGGTGACATATATATATATATATATATATATATATCAGCAATTGCCCATCTCTCATCTGTCCAGCCAAAAAAAAAAAAGTCGGGTCGACCATGGCCTACCGCAACGAATGGAACAACCCCAAGAACTGACATCATCATCATTATTATTATTATTATTATTATTGGGGTTAATTGGTCATTGTAACTAATAATTAAATTTAAATTAGGTAAACTCGAATTTAACTATTGCATAACTGTAGTAAAACTGATGAAAAAATTGGAACATTGGCTGGAAAATAACGGGAGTTTAAACTGCATGAGAGTAATAGAACTGATCGGGTCAATAGTCACATCTCACCCTTAATGTTCTGAAAAAGAGGTCGTTCTGTAAACAAGTAAAAATAAATGAATAAACAAATAAATAAATAAGAGGAAAAAGGAGCTTGTTTTCTTGAGCAATCAGAACTCTGCAATAAAACTTGCACTTCTAAATATAATTTTAGCGACCTAAGCCATTTGGACAGGGAACGTTCTGTCCTAGCTAACCCAATGGAAACCCGATATTCAAATCCATCCGTTGAAGAATTGACTACATTAGGAGCATGTGCAATCGTGTTTCTCTTTTGTGCATATAAATAATAGCCTCCTCGTCTCTCCCTTACCCAATCATCTCGCCCACATGGCCACTTTCTTTCTTCAACATGTCGCGTCTTCTCTTTTTGTTAGTCTGTGCTTCAGCCCATCTATTTCTTCTTCTTCTGTGGCTTTTCTGCTGCCATAGTGGAACACACATTCCATGTAGGTTCATCTTCCTTCCCTTTTTCTGTTTTATTCACTTCTTTCTTTAGTTCTGATTGAGCAAGGAGTCTATGGTAGGATCCAACATGTAATTTCAGAATGGTTGACGAGTCCGTCCATGCATTTTGCACATGCATGGTGGCGCGCGCACACACACATATTTTTCTTCCTCTTTATCGGATCCATAGCTGCTAGCTGCAATTTACAAATGCTTCTATCTTTAATTTTTTAACAAAATTATATCACTTAATTATGGGGGAAAAAAGAGTTTTAAAACTCCCCCACAGTGCACAGGCCAGGCAAGTAAAGCTTCCAGATATATAGTTTCCATTTCGAAATATGTTAATTGGCACTGTTTCTCAATCTCATGGCATCAATTATTTGTTGAGATATCATGGGAGGCCGTTTAATTCTATTATTTATGTACGCAAATTTCCTATATCCGTAGAGAACGAGAACGACTTGGCTTGAACCTAAACTTATTGGGAATGTTTCAGATGCAAAATCCAACTCTTCAGCGGCAGTGCAATAAGAAAGTCGGGGAAATTTGCCGGTCCAACACCGCGTGCTCGAGAGGCTGATGACCTCGTCGTTCACGTCTTAAATAAATCACCCTACAACATTACCTACTGTGTTGTAGAAGTCATTTTTAATTTAAAATGAAAGTAACATAATTTGAATATAAAATTATCAAATTACAAAAATTGTAATATCACATTTAAAATTATTTAAGACATAAAATATATATTATGTTTTAATAATTTATTATATCATTAACGGAGGTCATTAAGTGTTTACCACACGAACAATATTCAATAACCTAACTCGAAGTTTCCAAGTGCATGCTGATAAGAAAATGATTTTGTCACATAATTTACTAATTTTTCATTACGTGATTAATGATTGTATTGCTAAATGAATAATATTTATGTGAGTAATTTAAATCATTACAAAAAAGAAACCGTACAGTCTGTTTCAAAAAATGCTGTAGATTTCCATTGTTTGAAAAGAAAAAACAAAACAAAAAAAAAATCTCGTGTCACAACATGCGCTCACCTAACTTTTCCAGAATAATACAACAAAATTGCTAGTCGCACAATCAATGCTGCACTCAATGCCCGACTTTTCTTCAAAATTGCTAATCGCAGTAAAGATGACTGTTGTTGCCCCGGCCAAGCCGTGGACGTTCTTCTCACAGCCGACCGGCCAGTGGGATCTTATTACATGACATGCGTAAGCGCTGCGGCTGCACCGTCCGATAACACGACCACGCAAGGGATCCTGGTATACAATGGCTCCACGTCAGCGACTCCCTTAATGCCTGTCATGGCGAGCACGAGAGACACCGCCACGGCCCCACGAGTTCTTCAGCAAACCTCACTAGTCTTGGTTGGAAGTCCCCCACTGGGTCCCAGTGCCACGTGAGGTTGTTGAACGCATGTTCGTGACTGTCAACGCGAACCTCGCCCCTTGCCGCCGGGGAGGAAGGGGGCGCAAACGTCACGCGTCTGGGTCCAAATGGGGCAGCGGCGCTCTGGTAAAGCTTGAACAAACCATTCCATTCATTTAGATTCACAGCCAACAATCCGGGTCATTTTATGCCCGCGGAGCAATGTCCAGTCCGTGATATGCGATATTTTTCCCATTACAGAAAGCGTCAATACCTTGCAGCTGTTTAATTAATTTAAAATTAAATACCGAATCTTGCGTTGCCATCTCGATGCGCACTTTTACCTTTCGGGCTGGCGACGTCTTTCCTGGTTCAGAATGGAGGCACTCCGCAGTCCACACCGCCACCTTTGACGTTTCCAATCCACTGACATTCAAATATACCTTAACAAAAGAAAAAGATCGCGGAGCACTAATAAATTGTTGGGTTAAATGTATGCACACCGTCATGTGGTTTCTTAACTATCCACCGAAGTTTTAATTTGGCGCTAAAAATTATCGTACTTTCTAAATATTCTCCAATCAGCCATTTCGTTACACGACAATTTGAATTTTGAGTACAGAATTTCAATCTTTCAATTATTTTAGAAAAATTAATTCTTTTTGACAAATATATTTTGATAGAAACAGGGAGAAGTAAAAAAATAAGATAACAAACATTCATGCCTTATTAATAACCATTTTACAGAATTATTTGAAAAAAAAAAATCAAAGGAAACTAAATAGAACGAGTAGTCTCGAAGCTCTCCCGCCTGGTTCTCTAATTTACTGCGCAGAATTGTTGCTCGTTCCAAATGAAAATGACATCAAAGGCCACCGCCAAGGGTGATTAATTAAACGGGTGACGCAGCAGGAGCGCCGTCGAAAGATGACGTGAAGTCCTCGATGGCAGCGGGCCCAGAGGCTGCTCCAGAGCTCATAAGTTGGATCATGGATCTGTGGGGTTTGGTGCGCGCTGCGGCACAGAGGTCCGGCAAAAATGCCCCTGCAAGAGTTTAAAGACATTTACGTGAAATTGAACTACAATTTACCAGCATCATATACATAATAAACATTCATACAAAGTTAGAAGTCAGCCCATAAACCTCAAGCCACCGTCCTTGGCCCTGTCAAATTTGCCCCAGAAGGGATAATTCCTTGATTGAAGGTGAAGGAAAAAACAGGGATGCTTGCTAGAAAAGAAGCAACCCAAAATTTTTATTTTTATTTTTTTTGTTAAAGGGGTTTCTAATTTTCTCATTCAGAAGCAACTACTTCCTTTCGTTTCGTAGGACAACGAAAAACAATGGCTACTTCGTTTTTTTTTTTTTTTTTTTTTTTTTCAGATTCTATGCAGAAAATTTCACGACCGAGTTATTTATTCAATTAGAGTATTAGGAGACGTTCATGCAGAAAGCCAAAGAAAAGAAAACAAAAAGACTCACCTTCGCCGGCAGCCAAATTGAAGTAGAGGTCAACAATGTTGGGGCATCTCTGGTAGCAAGCCGGGGAACAAAGCTTCGCGGTGAATTGAGGCTCGAGGAGTGCATCAGAGGAAATACCAACAGAGTTCCTTTCAACTCCACAAGCTTTCACACACTCGTCTGTCTCTATGTAATTTGCCATTCTTTCCACGACAACCGCCGATGTCCTGCACTGGTACTCCACGTTACCATCTCTATTCGCATATGTTTCCAACAAGCACCTCTTGCCAGACGATGCAATGGAAAATGAACAGACATCATTCGGCAATTCCTCGCACACAATCTCAGCTGGAAAAGAAAACGCAATCTTTGATTACTAATCATAAAGAAGCGTAGACAGAAATTAAAATAATAACAACAACAATAATAATAAATGTGCATGTTTGTTCCTGTATGAACTTACCTAGGGCCGCACGGAGGAAGAGGGAGGAGAGAAAGAGAGCCAGTGGCAATCTGAATGAGGCCATTGATGATGGAATTAGTATTGGTTGTTCTGCACAGAAAATTGTGGGTTTCTTGGTGGGGTGGTCTTGGTGAAGAAATTGACAACCACAAGGTGCCTTGTGAGAGGTAGGAAATAGCGGTAAGGGCCTATATATAGAATGTTACACCGGCATTAAGGTCCTTATACCTTTGTTACGTGGTTGTACCTGTCCCTTCTGTCCTCCGCGTAGATCTATATTTAAGAATTCCCCAATTTGGCAGCTTACTGGTCCCTCGATTGCCCCGATTTCCCTGATTGTTACTTTCTAGTTCCCACTTGCTCTCCCTTACTTTATTTGTCAGTTCTCTATGGGTTTGGGTTCCAATAATTAGACATTTAATATTTTTTGTCCTGCGTACCGATTTGAAACTTATTCCCCAACGCGTTTAGGTGTCTGTCTATGTTGACGTCCCGACCGTGAAGAAGTTTCCAAACTATTGCATACTTTGACAATTCCTTTGTTTTCTGCTTTGACAATTAATTTCAGCTTCTTCGTAAATGAACTCAACTCTCTCTCTCTCTCTTATGGTTTTAGGTTTTTCGTTTCTCTCATTGCCGTCCATGTCTTGTTCGTTGGTGGTCGAGGCTCAATGCCCATGCACATAAGATGATGTCAGCCTGTCCTAGATTTCTTTCATTCATGGGCCGAACCAATCAGAAATCAACGGATCAATAAAAACGTCACAATCAAAGGCTCGTTAAGTTGAGCATTCTTACCAAAGTTAATGCATATATACTGAGATTCAATCCCTTCCTACCCCGGAAAAAGAATGAGCTAATTTTTGCATTTTCCTCAGACCCTCAATTATGCAATGACATCCAAAGCAACCTTGGCACAAGTATGAACTGAAGGGTAGGAGCCGACCATGAATTTTAATGGTCGACTGGGATTTTCAAAACAGAATAATATCAAAAGTTAATTGCATGCAATGCCTGGTTGCAACTTGACAGCGAAGCACAGGATCAATGCTGTCAGGCGCCAACCAATGGGAAAAGAGAAGTCCCGGTTATGGAGTTTCTTCCGTAAGTGAAATATATATGACCAAATAAAAAAATTTTCTTTTTTCTGTCAACCATTATTTTTATGTTACGTTAACAAAAACTAAAGAAAGCATTTCCTACCGTCACTCACCCACACTGGTTCCTTGGTGGAATAAAGCTTGCACAACCAGAGCACATATACACAGACTAATTAGGTATAACCTACTGGATAATATCTAAGAATAAAATACGAAATTCGAAACCCTGATCGCACACGTTGATAATTCTCCCCTTCAATAAAAATTACTTAGGAAAAAAAAAAAAAAAAGCAAGCACATAAGCATGGTAGTTTAAATCTTGTCTTCCATGTTTAACATTAGCATCTGTATGGAATATGGGGGGAATGACGTCGACCATAACGAAGTGAGCTCCCATCAAACGGACAGAAATCAGCACTAAACCATGGAAAAGAGGGGAAAAAAAAAAACACATAAAAGAAACCAGGCAAACAAAGGCACACTTCAAATTAATCACCGTGGCATCACGGCACCTCCATGTTGATATGTCCAAAAAAGGAAAAATAAGGAAGCCAAAGGAATTGTGCCACATACTGCTAAGCAATTAGTACCAAACAATAGAGAATTCGCATAACGTGCTTCAAGTAGTACCTTGCCAAGGTCCCGAATCAACGTGTGATTATATCAAGGTTAAGACGGCAATTTGAACTTATATTGATTCTGAAAAACAACCAACGTTAAAATGCTAGAAAATAAAAAACCATGGGATTTCAAGGTATTATTTACTAGATAGTTAAATAGCCTTCTACGGCAAGTGCTGTAATGGTACTGGGTCAGCTAAACCGTCATCTGAATCTTGAGATCATTCAGTTTGTTACCAAGCAATCCTCTTCTTGCAAAGAACTCCTATGATGTTTTGCTGCAACAGATAAATTAATTATCCCCAGGAAGAAAACCAGAGATTAGCTCAAACTACGTCACATTTTCCTAATAAACTCCCATGAAAAAACGTAAAGCAATAAAGTCACCTGGGCTTAAAATCTCTATGCATTTTGTTGTAGACCTCACTGCAGTTAGAGCATCCGAACCTGAAACAACAAAGTTTACCCAATGGATGAAAAATAACAAGTAGATTTGGGATGATTATGTTGGCGAGATTCATTTATCACCTTGCACATACATATCCTTTTGAGAAATCACTTCTGCGACAGAAGAAAACTCAGACATGACCAGATCTCTCGACTTATTATCATCCATGTCTTCAGGCGATGACCTGCACATTAAAAATTGAGATATCAAATTAGTGACTGAATTGATGGTAGAACAAAGTTAAGTCTAAAAGATATCAGGTAATAGACTAACCCCGAAGCAGCGTCAATAGAAGCACCTAAAGTTGGCTGGGATGGACAGGCAATTTCTTCATTGTCAAGATCTAGATCAACTAATAATTCAGAGAAGAAGTTAGGTCCAAATGAATCTAAATTAGGCAAATCCAGGTCAAAAATGTCTCCATCATTTTCAGACCCAGATGTTACAGTCCCATCGGAATTTTGTACATCCATATTTGCTGTCATGTCAGAACCATCAAAGTCTAGCCTTCCTTTAACATGATCCCTCTTGCCTAACCTCTTCAAAGGCGTCTTGGCTGGGGAGGAAGAAATGCAACGATTTCTCTCCAAGGTATATGAGACATGTTTGCACGGGCTTACTGTAACTCGTTCCGACGTAATTACCGTACAGTTGGTGGGGGTAGCCTCTCGAGGTGCATTGTGCTTGCTACAAAAAGCGCCAGAGGAAATACCCATAGGAGATGCCAATTTTCCCGCTTGCATGGGTGCTACTTGTTGAGGGGTATTGGGGCCTGATGAATTACATGGAGGAGACTGGGTAGGTTGATTAAACAAACTCTTGGCCACACTGGACCCTTGATGTGGAGTGCTTGTTGCGTTATGTTCTGATGAACCATTATGAGAAGAGGGATGAATAGTTGCTTGAGTGGTGGCCATAATGTTAGATTGTTCACATCTACCTACAGCATAGAAAGCATAACGGAAGGTTACATGAATTAAGAAATCAAGAGAATTGAAAATCCAGAGAAAGAGAACTGCACTGGACATGAAATGAGCCATAAGACTAGGTTCAGATAAAGTATACCTTTATTTGGGGTTTTCCTGGAGGGTAAGTTGATGCGAGACTTTTTATCAGCTAGGGGAGCTTCAGCGACATTTGAGCCTGTTCTCTTTCTTGTTACTGATATACTTGTAGTTGGCGAAGGCGCATACTTTACAGTAGCATTGGAGGGCGTGGAGATTGGCATAAAAGCTGGCGATTTGTACACCACATAGTCTAGAAAAAGAACAGCAGAAGAGAAACATTGCCAAACAATTAGCGATGAAAGTTTACATATTGCATTTCTTGTTTTTTTTTTTTTTTTCTTTCTGTGTTTATTGTTTTGTTTACCCTTTGTGAGTTTCATTCATGCAAAGAATTAAGAAGGAGAAGAAAATGCTAAGCCCTTGAGAAATGAAAGTCTTCTTGCATCGGATAATCATTCTTGAATGGAACGAATGATCACTCAAAAACATAACGACAGCATTACAAATAAGAACAGGTGTCTGTTTGATGCCTGCGAGTAAATCTTAAACCAGCAACTCACTAACATAAGTAAGCAACAAAATTTGACAGTGCCAATAACCACAAGCAAAGAATTCCATTATCAACCAACATACAAGAAATGATGTCCCAAAAAGCCAATTGGATAGCGTAAGTATTTTAAGAAGTTTACCGTGAAAGCCACGTTGATATCCTAAAAAATCATTAGCCCGGTATCCTTGCTCTCACCAGCTAATTCGCATACAAATTAAAATATGAAAATTTTATAGAGATAAGCAAAATTATGAGTCAAAATCCCAGATAGAAACCAATTAACATGAGACACAAGTAATCGAGGGACAGACTATATCTAAGGTTTTAACAAAAGAATAGAAAGGGCTGTGGCTGAGGGACCTACCTGCAGGGGATCCAGTAGAGGGTGGTGCGTTTGGCTGAGGAACAAGAGACAGGGGCCTTGTTTGTGAGGCTTGGATCAAGGGAGCAGCAGCACTGCCACTTATATTATAACCATTCATGACATCTTGCATTCCTTGCAAAAGGGATTGGATCCTGAATCTCTCGTGCTCCAAACGGACCCTTTCTTGATCCAGCATAACCTTTTGCTCCTTCAGAGAGATGTACTCGTTCAATATCGCCCCCAAACTCAACAAATTCTTGGGAGCCTTAAAAAATAAAAAAGAACAAAAAAAAAATATATTTATTTTACAATCATAAACCCAAAATCATTATTTTAAAAAAAAGACTAAAATTATACATTTATATATTTAAATGGATGCCAAAAGAAAAAATAAATGGTTACCTCTTGAGCTGGGGATCTGGAGACGAGACACGAAGCTTCATTCCTGAAGACGGAGCGAGTTTCGGATAAGTTGTTGTCACAAAGATATCGGTCGACGATGAACGCGACCTGGACCGGAGTCACCTTCCCCTTGCCGAGCAGCTCCGCCTTCTTCGATCTGGTTTGCTTCCCCATCACCTCAAAATGGAAAGGGGAAAGCTAGTTCAAGAAAGAGCTACGACAAATAAGAGATCTGGATGGCAAGATTCCGGATTTTGTTTGGCGAGAGACAGAGAGAGATTGCAAAAGAGGGAGGGGAGGGAGGTTCAATGAGTGGAGATGGCGGGAGCTTTTGAAATTTTTGGTAAGTGAAAATGCCACCGCTGGGGCCATTTTGGAGATGTTTTTTTTTTTTTTTTTTTTTTTTTTTTTGGGTCAAATTCTCCTATTTATGTTTGAGCGGTTAACCGCATAAGGTCAGCATTTTAATCAATTAAATGTTATCTCTGTTGCGACCGTATTAAATTTAAAATTTATTATTTTTTTGTATATAAATTTTTATTTTAAAAATTTAAACCCAAAGCAATAAAAATAAAACAGTGAAAAATCATTGTTTATAATTTAAAATAATAATAATAATAATAAAAGAAAGGCACAATTCAACAAGCCTGTCCATTATTGAATGAAAACAAAGGCCCATAACAGGCCATAGGCCCGTTAATGATCCAGTATTCATCCGAAACGGCGACACCGCCTGACACCGCCACGTTAAACTTCTTTTATCGTCACCAGAACTACCAGCCAAGGATGAATCAAGGGCTTGCTGCCCATTACCATTCACTCGTTCCATCCCCAATTCCCTTGTTTTCCATCGCAGTCCCGAGAACCAAACAGCCATGTACACTAATCGCGGCGACTCTAGATTCAATCAATACCCAACAACAACAACAACAACCGCAGCGGCAGGAGCTCACGGCCAGAGAGAGAAGGCAGTTGAGGGACGAGAGAAGAGAGAGCAAGGCCGGGTACAGCTGGAGAGAGGAAGTGGAACAGAGGCTTATCAACAAGCCCAAGAAGAAGAAGCCAGCTTCTTCTGGTAGTGCGGCCCTCAATCTCGATACTCTGGCCGATTTGGGGCCCCAGTGGTGGATCGTTCGGGTCTCTCGGATTAGGAGTGATGAGACCGCTGCCCTCATTGCTCGCTTGCTGGCTAGGAACTTTCCCGAGATTGAATTTAAAGTGATTTTCACTCGTAAATGTTTCTTTTTCTTGTTCTGGTTTTTAGATTCATTGGACATTCAAGAATTGCTTGTTCAATTACTTCAGTTGCGATTTTCCATGAAAGATGTTTTTTTTAACTCTCTCTCTCTCTCTCTCTCTCTCCCTTTTTACCCTTCTTCGAATTCATTTTTTTTCTTAGTGTTTGTTTTTAGGTCTATGCACCAGCTGTCCATGAGAAGAGAAAATTGAAAAATGGTACCTACTCAGTAAAATCAAAGGCCATATTTCCAGGTTGTGTTTTTCTGTGGTGTGTATTAAATAGAGAGTTACATGACTTCATACGAGAGTGCCAAGGAGTTGGTGGTTTTATTGGTTCCAAGGTTGGAAATATGTAAGTTATTACCTTTCTCATGTTCACTTATTGGATTGGCTAGAACTAATTGTCTGCCTCATTTCTTGCAAACTTTCTTGATGAATGGTGAAACTTGTCTTAGACAAAGGGTTTTTTTTTTCTTTTCGGTTCATCAGGAGGCCCACTGAACCTTGAGTTGCATAATACTGTAGCTATTTCTATTCCAATAAATATAACTTAAGACTTCAAAGATAAAAATCTAAATCCTTAACCACTAGGTGTCTCCTGAGATATATCTGAGTTTGTGTTTTAGATAAAGCTAGTCATGAAACCGGGGTATCATAAAAAATAAAGAGATTTATATGGGAAGTAGCATTGAGAGATCTTTTATAACCTATTTAGCTTTATCAAATTAGAATAAATATGCTCAATTGAAGTCCCCTGGAACTGCCTATTGTGGGCTGGCCGTTGGGTGTATATTCTGGTGCTATTCTCATCTGAGTAAACTTGGATAGAGGATCATACTTTGACTTGGGTACTAGATATGATTATTGAAGCTTTTGATTTCTGATTAGCTAACTGTTTCACCTTGCCAAAAGGCTTGCAGCTGTTACATTTGCTACTATGGCATTCTGTGTAACATGCGGGGGATGGGTTAGTGGTGTGTTGTGCTTAGTACCAGTGTGCTTCTTCTTTGGTTTAGCTGTTTAGATAACCGTAATTCTGCTTCTGCAGGAAAAGACAAATCAACAGGCCTAGACCAGTATCTGCACCTGACATGGAAGCAATCTTCCGACAGGCTAAAGAGGAGCAAGAAAAATTTGACCTAGCTTTCAAGAAGAACTGGGAAGGAGATGGAGCCCTTGAGTTTCAGAATTCAGGTGACAATAATCTTACGAAGCCTGCTTCAGATGATAAACCAAAATCAGGAACCAGAAAACTATCTGACCCCCTTGTAAATGGCTCATCTCAAGTAAAGGACAAGAATCTCCTCACCCGTGGCTCAACTGTTAGGGTTGTGTCTGGAAATTTTGCAGAATTTGTAGGCACTCTTAAGAAACTGAACCGAAAGACTGGAAAGGTGTACTCTCTTCCACATATTGATGAGATAATGTTTGCTTGCAAAAGAAGTCTTATATTTTGTGTTCTATATATATATATATATATACATCCACAGCATTGCATGACAAACAATATCTGAAACTTGCAGGTGACCGTGGGATTCACACTCTTTGGCAAAGAGAGCTTGGTAGACCTAGATGTCAATGAAATTGTTGCAGAGATATAGTGATGTAATAGACAATTTTGTTGATTGCAAATGTTGAACACTTGACTGATAAGTCAGCAATTTTGTGAAAATTTTCCGTCATTGTCTATCCTTTTTTTTTTTATCCTTATGACTGGTTTTGTTAGAATTGTCGACTCTTGAGTGTGGTCTTGTCGGTTGAAGTGTCTGGATTGCTTTGGCACTATGGTATTTTCCAGCGCTCAAATTGATTTAAACTGTCTTTGATAAAACTATTTTGATGACACCTTTCCAATTTTTTCAATTAGTGATGCTTTCAGTTGGGCGGTGAAACTTGGGTAAGAATGGAAACGGTGCATCCTGCAGAGCGACTTTGTAACAATACTGTTTGGTAGCTCAAGCGCTTTGAGCCCAAGCGCTTCCCTAATATCTCTCCCAAGTTCCAACTAGAATCCTGATTTTGACAGCCTTCCTCCCAAACCAAACCACAAATACAAACTTACGGGGACACCGAAGTAGGTGATCCCATGGTTGTTTTTTTTTTTTTTTTTTAAGCAATTGTCTGCTCCTGGAACAGAACACTCTGCAATAAATTCTGGGAGGACCTTTATATGAACGATCCACCAAACACCTAGCGGACACAAGTTCCATCAAAGTTTGAAAAAAAAAAAAAACATAGAAGTCCCAACAAACACATTTCCCCAATTTGTGACTACGCCTAAGCATGGACCCTCAGCAGACAATTTAGATCAACAAACAGGGATGAAAACTTAGTGCATTATTTTAAGAAAATTATTACCCTCTTAACATTTTTTTATTTTAACATACTCTTGTCATATATCATTTCAATTGTTAAACCCCAGAATAAATAACAAGCTTTTTGTAAAAGGGGAAAGAAAACTGAGGTTCCCTGTGTCATCAGTGGAAGATGCTTCAAAACCACCCATGTAGCAGCTTTGGTAGCTCGACACGTGCTATTGAACTGGCAAAGTCCACGCGTTCTAGTATCAGTGAAGAAGATGACTTTAAGAAACAGGACTATTCTTCAAACAGACCACATGTTTTTACAGTTCAATTATTGTCCGACTCTTTTTGTCGGTGAGGGCAGAGAAGATAGAGTCCGCACGGTACACAATCCAGGCACCCATCTTTAATTTATTAAAAATTTGAAAAATTAGAAAGTTACTATTTTGTTCCTGGCGGATACAGCCAACGAGGCAGACGTTTCAACTTTCAAAGACCCCCCCGGCGAAAATTAGACTCCGGTTATGTTCTTTTACAAATTTGCCCCTCTTCCTCCCCTTATGGCTCAAACTTCTTCTTGCATACAAAAAAAAATGTTAAATTTTCAAAGAGAAAGCGGATCCTTGCTCTCGAGAGGAAAATGACGAGATATTCGCTGGCTGGTTGGTCCGGGTATTCTTTCCGAAGGCAAACCAGAAAAGTCCGGTGTGGTTGGGCAACTTCAGAATACACCATCCCAAGCGGTCGCGGATGATTTGATGCTTTTTTTGTTTTTTTTTTTTGGCCCTTTTCTCACAATAAATTTAAAATCTTTTTGAGGCGTAGAATTATATTGAAAATTTATTAATATTAATATTAGATGTGAACTTAACAATCTTTTTTATAAAAAATTAAATTAAATGAAGACAATAACGAACGACGTTGACCACCGATGAATTTATAAACACCAACAAAACGACAGATATTTTGTAGGCAAATCTAACAAATAAGTGACGTGTCGAAAAGATAAATAAAAATTGCAAGGCAGTTAACTTTGTTGCCATGGTACACACGATGTTTTGTGCAAAACACGAAATCAAACGGAAGACAAGGGCGTGTTTGCAAATAATCAATTAAATATTTCCCCCCGTCGGCAGCTGCCACTCCTGAGACGTCAAATGTGTACTCGGCTTTTGCTTCCTCCGGGTTTCAAAATTTGCAGAAACTCTCAATAAAATAATAGCTCATTCACATGTTACAGGGTTTCGCCTAACAACCCCCAGAATCTCAATAACTCCAAGGAAAAAGAGCCCCCAGATTCTCTTGAAACCCAGTTTAGCCATGGCCAACTTCCCCATTTTCACCTACGTTACGCTGGCTTGCCTAATTTTCCACTTCAAGTTGCTTGCTGCGGCGCAAAGTTCCTTGTTTTCCTTCGAAAGATTTGGGAAAAATCCAAACTTCGAGTCAAATGCGGCTCTTTATGGTGATGCAGAGGTTGTGGACAATGGGTCGTCGATTCAACTAACTCATTCAGGGAGTTCCATTGGAGGGCGGTCATGTACAATAAACCCATCAAGCTTGTTGAAGGTAACCCCGGGAGTATGGTCTCTTTCTCTAATTACTTCTCGTTTCTGACCTCTCCTATCAATGGAGCTGGTCTAGCTTTCGTTATGGTTCCTGGTGATTTCAATCTCAGTTCGTTTTCTAATAGCCCATCTGGGCTTTCTTTACAGTCAAAGAATGGTAGTTTTAAGATTGTTGCTGTTGAATTTGATACACTGAAGGATGCTAAGCATGGTGCTTTGGATGAGAACCATGCGGGTGGTTTTGCATCAGCCAAAGTGGGAAATGTTTCGGCTATTAATATTCAATTGAATGGTGGAAAGAAATTGCATTCTTGGATTGATTATGATGCGAGTTCCAAGAGATTAGAGGTTAGATTGAGTCAATCTAGTGGTGAAAAGCCAATCGATCCGCTGATGTCATACCCAGTTGACTTGTTGAAAATGTGGGGTGATGAGGAAGTTTTTGTAGGCTTGAGCTTATCAAATGGGAACTCCTCTCAGAAATGTTCTATTTACTCATGGAGTTTTAAGGTGAGGCGGGTTCCGCATTGGATGCATTCTCAGCCACTGGACCCCCAGACTCTTGCTAAAAATGAGAAATCTGTGGTGCTTCACAAGAAAAGTGATTGTGTTTTGAGAGTGCTTGCAGCAATGATTTTTAGCACTGCTTGTGGAGCACTGGGGGCATTCACTGTTCTTTACCTATGGACAATCTTTGGTAATATGCATCCAGTGGCGCCAGAAGAGTATTCTGTACACCCAGAGGATTTTGAATACAAGAGAGTCAAAGTAGTTGACAAGGCAGTCGAAGATGGCAAGCAGTAGATTTTCAATTGGGCTTTTTGCGGATGCATCACTTTGTAAATTCATCTTCTATTTGCACTTCTTTTTGCGTGCTTTTATTTGCCAGAATTAAATTGTTGTTGCATAAATATTCCCATGGTTTGCTCCTTTTTCTTGTAACTGAATCAGTATCTTCTATGTTTTCATGTTTGTATATGCTGCAAATCATTCCATATTCTATCCCAAGCATCGTGGCAGTTTATAAAATGTCCAGGGTGCTCGCCAGAACAGAAAGGTTCTCTATGGTAGCCTTTTTTTTTTTCCTGTTCAGCCACAGCCATGAACCATGATCCATATGAACTACTGTGTTCTTTGTTTTTTCTCCATATTTGTTAGGAGACTACTACACTAACGCTTAATTTTGCAATGGACTTTTGCAATGGACTACAACAAGGAACAGAGACTCTCTCTCCTACGATTAATAGGACCAGAAGATGCTGCATTTGGTTTTCTTTGCTAGCAGGGGAGATCTGTCATAGTATGGTTAGTTTAGTGAAATATACCCAACATTTTGATGGAAATGATAGTAATATGGCGCCTAAATCTATCCAGAATTCTCTCTTCCATTGCAAGAGATCATCAATAATCTTGATAAGCAACCTTTTGCAAATACAGTAAATCTCCATTCAATAAAATACAAAATGATGATAATTACATGTCATGAGCTTCCTCCTCTTCCTCTTCATAGTCCTCATCAGCTGTGGCATCCTGGTACTGCTGGTACTCAGAGACCAAATCATTCATGTTGCTCTCTGCCTCCGTGAACTCCATCTCATCCATGCCTTCCCCAGTATACCAGTGCAAGAAAGCCTTCCTCCTGAACATGGCTGTGAACTGCTCACTCACACGGCGGAACATTTCCTGAATTGAAGTCGAGTTTCCGATGAATGTGGATGCCATTTTCAGACCTTTTGGTGGGATGTCACAAACAGTTGATTTCACATTGTTTGGAATCCATTCCACAAAGTAGGAAGAATTTTTGTTCTGGACATTGATCATTTGCTCATCAACTTCCTTGGTGCTCATTTTACCTCTGAACATAGCCGATGCTGTCAAGTAACGTCCATGGCGTGGATCTGCCGCACACATCATGTTCTTTGCGTCCCACATTTGTTGGGTGAGCTCAGGAACAGACAAGGTTCTGTACTGT
Organism: Ceriops zippeliana; assembly: GCA_037897445.1. Classification (NCBI taxonomy): domain Eukaryota; kingdom Viridiplantae; phylum Streptophyta; class Magnoliopsida; order Malpighiales; family Rhizophoraceae; genus Ceriops; species Ceriops zippeliana. The sequence continues at coordinate 1,494,180 of JBAPLH010000011.1, forward strand.
TGGGAACCACGAGAGGTGAGAGGAGCAAAACCCACCATGAAGAAATGGAGCCGAGGGAAAGGAATTAGATTGACAGCAAGCTTTCTCAGGTCAGAGTTAAGCTGGCCAGGAAACCTCAAGCAGCATGTGACTCCAGACATGGTAGCAGAAATCAAATGGTTCAAGTCTCCAACTGCACCAAAAAAAAAAAACAAAAGACACGAATCATTACACAACAAGACCAAACACAAGCTGAGGTGAATTCAATCACAAGAAAACAAAAATTGAGAAGCTTACAGCTTGGAGTGGTGAGCTTCAGAGTGCGGAAGCAGATGTCATAGAGAGCTTCGTTGTCAAGGACCATACATTCATCTGCATTTTCAACAAGCTGATGGACAGAAAGAGTTGCATTGTAAGGCTCTACAACGGTATCTGAGACCTTGGGAGATGGGAAGACAGAGAAAGTGAGCATCATTCTATCTGGGTATTCCTCTCTGATCTTTGAGATCAGAAGCGTGCCCATGCCAGAGCCAGTTCCTCCTCCCAGAGAATGGCAGACCTGAAACCCTGCAATTTAAAGGAACACCAGATTGAGCGACGTAAACAATTAAGAACCACAAGTAGATGGAAAAATGGAAAAAACACGGACCCTGCAAGCAATCACAATTCTCAGCTTCTTTGCGAACAACATCGAGCACGGAATCAATCAACTCTGCACCTTCGGTGTAATGGCCTTTAGCCCAATTGTTTCCCGCACCGGATTGTCCGAAAACAAAATTGTCAGGCCTAAAAATCGGGCCATAAGGGCCTGTCTTGACAGCATCCATGGTGCCAGGCTCAAGATCCATGAGGACAGCCCTTGGGACATACCTGCCACCGCTTGCCTCATTGTAATAAACGTTGACTCTCTCAAGCTGGATACCGGAATCACCCTGGTAACGTCCGGTGGCATCAATGCCGTGCTCTGCGCAGACAACCTCCCAGAACTTGGACCCAATTTGGTTGCCACATTGGCCTCCTTGGATATGAAGAATTTCACGCATCTTCTGATCAAAAGGTGAGAGCTTTTAAAGTCAAATTGAGAGGGAGATTGAGAGATAGAAAGGTGAAACAGAGAAAAAGGCGATTGCTTTTGGTGGGGTTGGGTTGGGATGGGAAGGCGATTTTTATAGAATGATCGTTTTTTAACGGATGGATTTGAGCTTTTTTTTTTTTTTTTTTTTGAACGGTGAAGCGGGATATGTGTGGTGGTTTTGAATTAACTAACGTTGCTTTTTTGGGTTGTCATCTCTCTCATCAAACAAGTGATGAAAGTAACGCAACGTTCACATTTAGCTGTGCTCGTTTTTCAATTTTTGGAGTTCTGAAATTCGAATCAGAGACACCCTCCTAGCTGGACATGGCTATCTATGGCGGTTGTCGGTTGAGTTAATCATTGATTCAGATTTCGGCTCAAAACACCTACAATTAGCATCAAACAGAAACAAATATTGGCCCACACAATTGTAAAATTTTGCAGGTTTTTGGGCCTTTTCGGGGCGAATTTACAACACCCCATTTCAGCCCAACTGGAAAGTTCTGAGACTGCTCGATCCAGCGAGCCTCAGTTACCTACGCCCGAACCCACCTCCACCAATATTTTTTCTTCGAAAGCGGCGTCCCTTACCTGTTCGACTAGGGCTTCTTCTCTTCCGTTGTCGTACTTTGTAATCTACATAGAACGCTGTCCGTTATACCATTCAGATGTATTCCTTAGGATTGTCCGCTGATGATCAACACAGCAGTTTTCTCTTTCTCTCACTCTCTTTCCCTCTCTCTTTATTTTTTCCTTTTGCTTTGCTTAAATTCTTGAGATTTTCTTATGAGCGTCGGTGATGAGTCAATTGAATTGTTATCCTTGCACTTTGATTGGCCGTGAAGAAAAAACACGGGGAAATTCAATCTGAGATGCTCCGTGTGCTTCCGCTTTGCCTTTTTTTTTTTTTTTGTGTCTCTTCCAAACTTTGCTTTAGCTCTCTTTCTTTTTCTTTCTTTTTTTTTGTTCAAGTTTTTAAATTTTTTGGATCTATGATGTTACTGTATTGTCTGCGTTATCTATCTGAAATTTCTCAATGAATTGAAGATAGCTAATACCTCCTGAGATCCAATCTTTTTATTTATTTATTATTATTATTATTTGGGTACAAATCTTTTAACTTCAACCAAGTGCTTGCAATACCCTGAGATCCAGTCACCTCAGGTCTTGGGGCCTTTGTGGGTTTTTATGGAAAAATGTTGCGCTTGATTTCTGGGAGAAGTCTATGCGTGTAGCGATATTTCTTGATCTCGGGGGCGCTTTTTTTTCTTCTTTTTTTCTTTTTGGTGTTTGTGTGATGAAGGTTTTCCGGACAAGTTTCTGGTGATAAGTTGAATCCTCATTGCTGACTAGTCAGCATTTTGTGCGTTGGTCGTAGGCGATTTCTGCAGAGCTCGATTCATTAATGTTTCTGTGGTACCGGTAATCTGCATTGTTTTACTTGCTTGAAGGGCGATGGATTTGATTGAGTTGAACATAGACCGAAGATGTTGCCCCCATGCAGTCAACTTCGATTTGGCTGATCAAATGGAAATATAACAAGAGTACATGGATTTCTGAAATTTCAATCATTTAAGCTGCAAGATGACAATTTTCCTCCAGTATCGCGATTTGGATTTTTATATTTCAATTTCAGAAATTGGATGTTGTAAGTGTCCACGACTTACGTGTCCGAGGCCTCCATTAGTTGTGGACATGTGAACGGCACAAATCATTTTTCCAACGAGATTGGGTTATGAGTCTTGCTAAAACCAAACCAGAAAAAAGAAAAAAAAAGAAAAAGAAAAATACGATCTTGCTCGTCAATAACTTTTGTGAATTTCCCGTAGCTTCTTCTGGGCGTGTATAGAAATTTGTGGGTGAACTGGTTCCACTGAGGCTTGAGTCTGCTTAAGGAAAATTGAACACATCGTTATATGGGGATGGGGGCCACACATGAATATATTGTAAGGGAAAGGAAGCAGCAAGTGAACCGTATGCGAGTTTGACATAGGCCCCGTTGTATCGTGGACGAATGGGATCCGCTGATGTGTAACCTGCAACTGCCACCTCTCGTTCAAAATGACAAGCCTCACCACCCTTCCTAGCCACAACTGTATATATAAAACTACTTCCAAGTATTTACTTCCAACAACTTAATCGCTTTCGTTTGGCAAATTCCGTAATCAACCTAACTGTTTTTTTCTTTAAGATGGGATTGGTTCTTGGAAGGATCACTGTTGAAACGCCAGAGTATGAAGTAATCCAATCTACCGAAGAATACGACATCCGCAAGTACGCTCCATCAGTAGTCGCAGAGGTCTCCTATGATCCGTCTCAATTTCAAGGAAACAAAGATGGTGGATTCAGGGTTTTGGCCAATTATATAGGCGCCTTGGGAAATCCGCAGAACACCAAGCCTGAGAAGATTGCCATGACAGCTCCCGTCATAACGAAAAGTGGTGGTGGCGATGGCGAAAAGATTGCCATGACCGCTCCTGTTGTGACAAAAGGGACTGATGGGGAGTCTGAGAAGATGGTGACAATGCAGTTTGTGTTACCTTCTAAGTACAAGAAGGCAGAGGAGGCCCCCAAACCACTGGATGCGAGAGTGGTAATAAGGGAAGAGGGAGAGAGGAAGTATGGGGTGGTGAAGTTTGGAGGTGTGGCTACGGATCTGGTGGTGGAGGGAAAGGTCGAGAAACTGAAGAAGAGCCTGGAAAGGGATGGGCATAGGGTGACTGGCAAGTTCTTGTTGGCAAGGTATAACCCACCCTGGACCCTGCCTCCTTTGAGGACTAATGAGGTTTTGATCCCAGTGGAGTGAGTCTTTACTACAATATTTTGTGATAAAATTAGAGTTAATCTTCTCGTAGTACCGAGTAATCAATAAATTCCTCCTCCCCATGTTCATGTTAGGAACTGTTGTATGACGCGTGTGTTGCTACTTTATGAAGTTAGTATTGTGAATTGCATTCCCATTGCTTCTGTTGCCAGTATCCTGCAACTTAATAGCTAGTTTTCAAGTCATTATTATTATAATCCCGTATCCTGATATTGTAGATTTTTTTAGACTGCTGAACGCTTTCCAACTATTTGTCTATTCCACAGCCACCCCCTCCATCGCACAACAAAATCCCCCTCCCACACCCCCCCCCAGGGGGTTCTGTTCATTATCAAATTTAAGCGTCTCTTCATTAGCATATGGCCAGGCACATCTAGATCTGCACAAAATTCAATTTGCGATCATGGAATGTACATACAAGGAGGAGATGGGTCAAGAGAAATGTATGGTGACAGAAACGAAGCATCTGTCTGGCATTATGTGGGACCCAACCCTGAGATAAGTATACGGAAAAAAGACGAAACCCTGGGGAATTCGGTCATGGCTGGCTGCCCAAGCCTCATCCAGCAATCAGCATGACTGCGATACCGACAACATTTAGGATTATAAGCGGCAGCCTCATGAATTGGCAAGCATGAATAAGCCCGATGACCTGTCCTTTGAGAGAATTTCTTCTTCCTCGCTGGATTTCTGCTAGGGTCCACCCCCATCGAGCAAGGAACCTGTCTTCATTCAGTATTGCCAACGCATTTGCGAAAAGCAGAAGTCCTTCCAGCAAAGTCCAAAAACCCATTTCTGCGAAGACAGGACGGTCGACCATCTCAATTTCAGAACAAACACACATAATCATAGGAGCAAAAAACTTAAAACGTATTGAAGTCCTTAGTTTAAGCTACTAATGTTCTTAATCGATTATGGAACAATACTGGTAGCCAATTTAACGAGTAGACTGCTTATGAAAAAAACCCAGAAAAAACAAAGGAAAATTAAGTAGATCCTCTATTTTCCACCATCCCCGCAGTGATCTAACGCTACATCGAAAGGTTGCGCCGAAAAGGCAGGGGCGTTATTGAGTATGACAAAAAATAATAATGATAAATAATAATAAACAAAGAAACATATGGAGAAGGAAATTATCCCGGCCGACAAGGAAAACGAGGTTTCTTGGCTAAAAAGGAAAAGGGAAGAAGGAAGGAAGGCAGGCAGGCAGATTATGTAGGACTTCATTCTTACCTGAGAGAGGAAACAACCAATCTAGTGGGACGAAATCGCTGTGAGACGGCAACTAGCAACTCTGCCCGACCTGCAAATACTTTAAAGCGGAGAAGGGAGGGAAGTAGAATCCGTGCAAAAACACAAAACCATTGAAAGTTTGAAGACTGAAGGGACAGAACATCGTAAAGAGAAGAGGAAGGGCCAAGATCTGAGAAAGGACATAGACAATACTGACAGTTGAATTTTGCTAAAATTGAGATTGTGCAACTTCTCGGTAATTAGTCGTAGTGTTCAAAACGAAAAAGTTTTAATAAAATAAAAATAATATATATAATATTAAAATTATTTTATGTAATAATAAAAAATTATTAATTGATGGAAAGTTTCTTTTTCTTTTTCTTTTTTTCATTTTTTTTCATTATAACAAAATACTGTATTTATAAAATACATGTTTGCTGTTGTGCATTTTCACTTAACATAAATTTTATAATTTATTAAATACAAAAATCATGACTCCCATAAAATAAACCATTTTTATAATACAACCTCGGCCCCCGGTCTGTCCCCTTGTCCGCCTTCTGCAAAATGGAGGCCTTAACGAGGTCCCCAATTTGCCCAAGGGGAGTATGGTACATGCCCCTCGGGTGGCTTGTCGCTGTTGAATGAATGAACTTCAAAGTTCCATTTCCTCCTCTGAATCTCGCGACAGATTGTACGAAAAGAAGCTATGACATATTTTGCTGCGGCAAAATTCCCAAAATTGTATCCTGCCTCGGTTTCTTCGTGGTCTAATAAATGGGCTAAAATGAAACAAAACAGTTGCGCTTTGAGCATGTCAAAACATCTCCTTTCATCAACTATGTTCACCTATTACATTCAATTTGTACTAATCCCACTTTGACCACAATATTTTGACAACCGAATTAAGGGAAAAATAATGAAAAACTTTCTGTTGTCTGTTGTCGTATGCAACAAAAGAATAAATCGAGTATTTTTATCTCCATATTTGACAGGAAATAAACTCTATTTACCTGTGTGACTAACCTGATTTGCCTAAGAAATTGACCCCCTCTCCTTTTCCCAACTTTGCTGGCTAGTCCCTCTGTCTAAACAACAAAATTGAAACTCGTTTTTCCATTTCAGTGGAGAAACCCTTACGAGTTGCACCGGGCCTGCAGCTCCTATCATAAGCCACCATGCCTGCCAAAGCGCATCTGATAATAATATACGGCATGAGCCACATATTCAAGCTAAATCCTATCTCTGCAATGCATCTCCTGTTCTTGATTTCACTCTCTGCATAAGCTTCAGCCTACTTAGATGCTCTTGGGACTTGTTACATATACAACCAGGAAGAGGATTTGCGTAAAAGTTCTCTTCCAACCTTGGAGACTCTCCTACTTCCCTCCTATGTGGTGCTCCAAGCCTGTTTGAATGTATTCTCTTTAACTCTAAAGAGAATTCTTCCCAAGGTATTGTCCCATCATCCAATTGATCAATTAGCCTGACAATATTTTGTCTGAAAATGCAAAGTTTGCACCCGATAAGGCCCTAATACCAATCATCAAATCAAATTTAATTGAATTAAAAGTAAGAAATTTTGTTCTACCTATCCGGATTAATAGTCTTCCGAAATCCCTCGAACCTTCTGTGGCCCTGCACTGCTTTGGCCATATTTCCATCGTACGTATAAATAAAGACATCACTTTCAAGTGCCATGATATAATCCAAGGCAGCGAGCCGATTCTGGTACAGCCTGAAATTTTCTAACTCTTCAGGGGTTGCCAGAGAATAATGAGAAAAGACGTAGGGAAACTCTTTTCTGAAGGCTGCCATGCTATTGCTGCCATATATCGTTCCAGCAACTATGTAGATAGTTGTAGTGGAAGGGTAGCCCATGGCCTTGAGAAACAAGGCTGCTTCTCTGGGAGACATTGGACATCCTCCTTCAAGTCTCCGTTCTTCACTATTTATCTCTTTCTCTTTCCAATGTGGGACTTTATGTCTCATGTCCCTAAGCTCCTCAGCCTCTTCTGCAGTAAGGTTGTGACTGCAGCCAGTGAATGCTAGCATATCTTTCTCATATCTGTATTCAACATTGGCTCAGGTTAATATGATAATTTACTTTCAGGTGAACAAACTTAAGCAGTTCTGCAATCATGGAAGGCTGATGGACACACAGAATATAGTACCTTAAATGCAGTGCAATGTAGGGTTCGCTGTTGTTACGTAGTCTGTCGATCAATGTCTTTGCAAGATCTTCAATCTCCTTTGTGTAGCGGAGGGCCTCATAATTGGCGCGGCATCTTAGCTTCTGAATTGAGGCCGCAAGGCCATTATTAGCAAGTCGTGAATCAGTATGAGTAAACTTTACCACCTTATGCTTCTTCAACAAGGAGGCCATCTCACCTCTGTAGTAACGAGCCTGAAAGTGAATCATCAAAGCGTCAATTCCAATCATAAAGGGAAAACAAGCACATACTCTGGTTTGTTGAATATCCATGGTGGCTTTTCAGACCTTAGACCAAGAGACAGGAGCCTTTAAAAGGGGCTTCTTTGCTGCATATTGGGGCGGCAAATATTCAACAATCTCAACATCATCTTTCAATACTTCCATAAAGTGCCTCCAGTCGAAAATGTCCTTAAAAGTGCTGCAAAGAAATTACAAAAATCTATTTCTTAAAATTTGTAAAAAGTAGAGATCAGTTGTGGGCGACTAGAAAACACTACCCAAATTGGTACCTTGGATCTGTCCAGAATGACTCGTGATCAAGAGCAGGAAGAACAAGGGTTGCATTCATTATCTTTGCAACAGCAACCATATCACATATCTGACATAAGTTCAAACGACAAAAATGACTAAAAAAAAACATTATCAATTTATGAGACATAGAAATCACAATTGACCGCAAGTAGTTGAAGGAACTTACTCCTGTTCTCATTTGATTCAATCCACCATTGGCATGGACAAGAAGATACCCATTTGTTTTCCTCGCCTCTAAAGCACAAGAAGCCAAAATTTTGACAAGAACGTAACAGGTAAGCTGGTGCTTAGGACAAAAAATATATTACACGGGCGAGTCCAAATCTGAGAACATACTTATTTGGTTTCTGGGTCGAGACATGCATTGGTAAAAGTTGTCACTGTTTGGCTTCATCCAAATTTCTGGGGTCTGCAAAATTAATAAGTAAACACAAATTCACTTTAATTAATTACGATTAAAAATGCTTAGCTAATTATAAGAATTCGTGCATACAGATAATCAAATTCACGCATACCAAACAAATGAACGACAACCATTTTACCACCTAAAAGACCAAGTCAGACAACAAAATAAGTTAATGCAACATATAGCGGAATTATTTTCTGGGATTATACACAGCAAAAGAAATAATTTCGAAAGATTTTTAATTTTGAGAGTTGGAAGAGGTTTAAAACCCCGCCGAGGCCCTACCAAAGACTTTTAAATTGTTGGCGGTGGCCGTACCCAGATGGTCAGAGCCAGCCGCCACCCCACTTGCTGTGAGCCACTACGCCCTCTCAAATCAAAAGGTCTACCAGAAAACACATACCCGAAAATACTTAATTTAAAATACGGTTTCTTTTTTTTTTTTTTTTTAAAAGGTGAAAACGAACGTAGATCGATAACAGGAGAACCAAAAAAAAAAAAAAAGCACTTGCCGGAAACTTCTCCAAAACGCGCTTGGGCATGGAAGCCGCGTTCTCGGCGACGACACGTTGAGCCATGGCCCGTTCTTCTTGTAACGACTGTAAAATGACGAGCCCATTCTCTTTCTTCTTCTCCACATGGTAATTCAAAAATGACACCTTAACGAACACTGATACAAACGCCATCAACATCAGAGTACCGATAATCGTACGGCCCATTTTCTTGCGGGATCTCAAACTCCGTGCCGTCGTGGCCGTCCGATGGCACCAATCTTCGAGTCCAAGCAGCCAAGCCTCGGGAACAAAAAAGAACAACTTTCTGCGAAGTAGCAGGTACCTGATCACGGGATGGTGGTTGTAGTAATAAAGATGGCTGTGGTGGCCGTGGGAAAAGCCGTTTACGAGAACGTCTTCTTCGTTCGACCCACAGTCGTTGTGATCGAACGAGTACGAGGCTTTGTCAGCGGCCGAATCAACGCGGCGCCTGGTGGTGGTGGGGGCCGGGATGACGCTGACACTGGGATTGGCGATGGTGGCGGCGGCAGCAGTGGTGGACGAAGCGGCGGTGGACATGCCAGGTGACAATGCCATCCGGACAAAGACAGATGGAAGGAGATGGAATCCCGCCAGAGAGAGAAAGGGGGAAGGAAATGATGAAGTGAGCGGAAAGAAAACGCACCGTTAGAGGGAGTCGTTTTTTTTTTTTTTTTAAAAAAAATTTCGGCCTTTGCGTCGCTGCAGAGGGAAAAGAAAGACCTCCGAAATTCAAGGGGCAGCAGAGGCGTGGATTCTCTTTCCCCAGTTTAGTCTTTTAATTTATTGACATGGTTTTTCTTTTTTTTTTTTTTTTTTTCTTTTTTGGTGTCTAGGACTACGGGAGTTCCCATCATTTTAAAAATAAACGAAAATAACCGACTTGCCTCTGCTAGTTTTAGTAAATGTCACTTTTGGTTTTTGTTTTTTTTTTTTTTTTCTTTCTTTGTTAACCATACATAAGAACATTGCATCTCGTTATTAATTTCTTGAGGGTATTTGTCCGACAACTACCATTTTACAATTAAATGATGCTCCTAAACAATTTTGCAATTTCCTTCGGATCGGAGGCTCCATATCCAATGTTGCTTAAAATACTGATTCGCAGGCCCATTCAAAACTTCAAAAATATTAATTATCAATAATCATCTAATGATGCTTTGGAAACCAATTCATGAAAATGACACCTTGATGGACACAATAAAAAAGGAAGTTAGGCATTTGAACATAAGTATAAAATTAGGATACATTTTAAGGTTGTTAACTCCATGAGAGCCTAAGTTATGGTTGACATGATACCCAAGTTATACAAATCTAATTAGTTAGGTATCAACTATATTACTACGTGGACAGCCAAGAGTTCAAAAACAAGTGGGAGAGGTACTTAATATTGTATTCTTTATGCTTTTATGAAAAGTAATAAAAGGTTAGAAAGGTTATGGTATATGCATATGCCTATTGCTATACTTATGTGTAATTATGTGCAAATAACTTCTGTTCTTCTAAGACTAATAAGTGATTTAGTGTTATCATAAGATCAAAATTTTGAGTAAACTTAAATAATTATAGGTGTTAACTACAACATTATAAATAAATATGAGTAGCTGAGGATTTACAATAACAAGTGGGAGAGATTCTTAACATTGTATCCTATATATTTTTGTAAAAAGTGGTAAAAAATTAGGAAAATTTACTACTATACTTGTGTTGTATTCTTATGTGAAAAATGAGCTAAGACTAAGTGGTAATTTAATGTCATCATAAGGTTAAAAAATTTGAATGAAAGAGTTAGTATTATAATACTATGTATCTCAAGTGCAAAACTCATTTTGTTCCCAAAAGGCTGTTTTGTGGTTATGGAATTTGAAAGTTATTGAAAACTACGTCTATTCTGAAAATTACCATTTGATTTGTTATTTTCTTAAGATCCATAATAAGTATAATGTTTATTGTTGTGTTATGTGTAAGGGGATTGTTTAATAAAATTACTCTTTAAAATATATGCTATAAAGTTTAGACATATAGCTAATCATTAAAAAAAAAAGGATTAATTATTTTGAAATAATTTGTTTCTTTTGATTTTTAAATATTTAAAAATTTTATGAAATTAATCTTTTTGATGAAGAGACTTACATTTTTAATTGAAAATGGATCTTTTTGTTTAGTATAACTTCCAAATTGCCTTTTAACCACTAAATGCCTAAACACATTTTGAGAAATATAATGATTTAGAGAAAAAAAAAAAAACAAATTTACAAGTATATGCAAGATACTTTATGCTAGAATTATGACGTCAAATTTATTCATGATATTATATTTTATGAATGTAATTAATAAATGATGATTTGATTGACTATATTATTATTTATATATTTTACTTGTTATGATTCCTTTGGAAGAATAGTATTATCTAAAAAATTTTAGAAAAATAAAGAAAACAAAAATCCTTTTAAGAATATTTTCTTAATCTTTAATTTTCAATTGTCTTATAAATGAAAAGTTTAAATTTACAATATTCCAAGCAATTTTTTAATGATAAAAAAAAGTTATTGTAAGGATATTAGTCATGATATCAGCAGGTTAATTTGAGTTTTTGATATTTTTTCATATTTCATTCAACATTTTTCATCAAAAAAATTTATTATTTAAACATTGTTTAATTTTTAAATTTTATCTCACTATTAATAAATTGAAAATTCATTATCACATTGTTTACAATAAGACAAATCAAAATTAAATTAATATAAAAATATTTCAAAATATTATCAAACTAGCACTTTAAGTGACAATTTCAGGCTGAGTTTAAGATAAGCTAGATTTGAACGTTGAATTAATTTGGAAGGGCCGTAAAAATATAAAGTTAGCTGAATTTGGGAGACGAGTCAATTGGGATAACGCTTTTTCATCCAAACTAAATTTTACTTTTTTTTTTTTTTTTTTTTCCTGTTGAGAATTTAGAGTCTTGCTCTCCTCGTCGGGGAGCCTCCACGGATGGCCCGGAGGAGGCGCGGTGGAACATTCCTTGATATTCACTTTCCCGAAATCAGTCTTCGTCCCTTTTATTTTATCATCGACCCACCTTCCCACCTTGTATGGTTCCCACTTTCCACACGGAGCACCGTACGCATGTTTTGACATTTCATTCCTCGAACCTGACACGGGTCTGCCTTCCCTCGGGATTCTGTCTTTTTATTCTGTCTTTTTCACCGTACCGTCTCTAGCCGGCGCACAAATGTTGTTGACTACTTGACAATCCCAGCCTACTCACTTTCTAGCCGGTGGATTGATAACACTTTTGCAAAGAAGAGACTATCGTAATTGATTGAGGCTATCATGGGGTGCCACTTTGCTTCGCGTCTCGGTCATTGACGTGATGCCGATCCTCTGGCGTGGTGTTCAGGTCGGAGGGAGATGAAGGGCAAGGAGTACTGTTAGATAGTGCCGTACCAACCTAAAATTGAGACCAATAATGAAAAATCCTAACGCGTGGAGCCAGGGGCATGAATTTCAACGATGCTTGGGGGAACTTTTGCCTAGGCAAGCACGTTCCGCGAGTTGCTAACGTTGCTTTGCCGTGTCCGTGTTGGACTGATTTAGCTGCCGCGGGGAAATCAATGCTAAAAAGCAAATAGTAGTCCTTTTCTCTCGTCTGTTACCCAGCAGGGTTTTTGTTTTTTTTTTTTTTCCTAATTTTCCTCTCTTTCTCGCTCTCATTTAAATCCTACGCAAGATAGTTTTCTCATCTCTCTCTCTCTCTCCTCCGCACCTAACTCCAGATCGAAATGCTTAAGAGAAGTTCTAATTATTCATTATTACAAATACTTTTATTATCCCATAAATAATGGATGATATGATGATATATGACTAAGATAATAAAATATGTAATTATAAATAAAAAAATTATAACCACATGTTATTGAATATTTTTATAATTTGTTACACAATGTATATTATGGTTGTATGTTTTATCATCGTGCTAATTATACATTTGTTCATTTTTAATAAGAAATTTGAAATTTTTTAAAAAATAAATATTATTTTTTAAAAAAATTAATTAAGACTCTCATTTGAGTTGTTCTCAACTCAAATCTTCATGCCATTGCCATATAACGAAACTCATAAGCAAAACAAGGTGACGATTACCCCCCCCCCCAAAAAAAAAAAAACACCCAAGCAACTTGTGCATCTCTGTTGGAGGACCAAACATTATTATCTACTTACTACTTCTTTTAGCGAATGTTTTTATTTTAACAATTATTGATTTGAATTATCAGTTATTAGATAAGAGTTAATGACCACTTATCGTGGTCAATCAACTGAACCAAACAAGTCAAAATTAAGGAACGGTACATCCGGGATGCTTTTAGCTAGAATGTTTAGGACCACTCGGGCTAAAATCTCTGCAATAGCTGTGCACGTGTCGGCTAGTTAGATCCCTGCATCCTTTTTCCTGTTTTTTCTTTTTTTTCTGCCACAACCGAAAATAACGTGAGAAAAACGACAATGAATCTTGGATCCATGTGAGCATGGATGTGTGGGGGCATACAGGATGCGTGGCGTGGACGAGGGTTTGTTTCCAAGGCATCACAATTCATACCGACGGAGCCAAAAGTTGGATACGTTGAGATTGTGACCGGACATCGTGGTGAATGGTAAAAGTCCAAAATTTGGAGAAAGGAGGGAAGTCTTGAAGTCTTATCTCTCTCTCTCAATAAGTAAAGTTCTTTTGGCCGGACTTGGTACGTTAACAGTTTTTTCAGGTCAATTGCTGCCGCAAGACTAAAGTGTTGACATGGACGATGACCATGGCCATTACCAAATAAACACGGCAGCACCAGAACCGTCAAGCTGAAAAATAAAATAAAAATAAAATTTCGGGTTCACCGCCAAAGACCAGAGAATCAAACAGAAGTTGGGCCGATGTAACTGGGCCGCCACCCACAAGCATTCAAATGACCTCACACGTCGTCAACGGCTAGAAAATGGCGGTGTTGCCTTAGTTGTACTTGCTGGGTTTCATCCGGAAAATTTCTCTTTTTGCGGGCCAAGCTTGAAAAGGGTAGGAAAGAAAATAATAATAATAATAATCTATGCACGTGAACCAGACAGTTATTCATGCATTATTAGGCATGCTTGATGGCAATGGCAGAGAAGATTCGAACGAATTTGGATGGAATTTTAAATTCTAAAGGCGGACATTGATTCTTGATGATGTTATATTTTACTAACGTATTTTTTTGGTGACCTGCATCGCACAAGAATGATAATGAATTATGTAAGGTTAAAATATTGTCAGTTCCCTTATCATCGGAAAGTCCTCTTTCAAGGCGTATCAGACACATTCACTCATCAAAATATAAGTTGTGTTAGATAAATTGCGTCATTAACAAATACTTTTTTTTTTCTTTTGGTTAGAACACAAAAAATTCGAAAATATGATTTTTGTGAAGTAACCTTAACAATTAAAGAAGACAAATATTTGGACACTCAAAGGGGTTCTTGAAGAGAACAGGAAATTGCAGCTCAAAAGACACAACTGCAACAACCAATCTGCGATCTTCAGCATTACAGGGCCCTCAATCCTGTTCCTGGCCGATATAATAGCCCAGGTTGAGACAGAACTCAGGTCCACAAGGACAGACAATTGACAGCAAACTTCGCGACAAAAGTCCAAATTAAGATGACGTGGGTTAAATCCATAAGTCCAAAGGTTGCAACAAACTCCAAATAAATAATGGACAAAACTGAGTTGAATTCTACGCATCTTTATTATCTTTTCACAACCGCTCGTAAACATACATGGGGTTCATGAATGACAAGAAGAAAGAGAAAGGGGAAGGGGGTTGCACCTCGTACCAAACCTTTTCGTACAGCAAAACAAGAAAAACTTTACGACGATTCTGTCTTTAGATGGGATTGCCGCTAGTTATTTCCACCAATTTAAAGCAAATAACTCATAGGTACAAAGTTACAATTTCAACCATTCCAAGCAAGGACAAAGACCCCAGCAAAACCTGGAAGGATAGTAGTCCTTCAAGTACACCTCCCTGCTAAAACCAATAATATAGAAACTGAAGGAACGGCCACGATGAGTCATGGTGACACGTGTCACTGGGACAACAGAGATAGTGTGCCTCTCACATATGACCCTGGCAGTGGGAGGGACAAGAGCCCTCTCCGCAATAACTTCAGAAGAAAACTTATTAAGAAAGAAGGAGTCTGCAAAAAAAGCCGGGGTGCACTGATATGCCTGAGTGTTGCACAACTGGACCCCTTTGGCTCTATGAAAAACGTCATCTGGAACTGATGCTGCTCCACTTGTTGCACTAACTTTGCGAGCCGAGAGCGTCCTCCTATTAACATCAACTTATCTTTACTTCACTATGTAGCAGGTACAAAAAATCAAGTGGTTCATACTCGGTAAGCCAGTTACTTATGTACCTAAATAACTGAAAAACATGTTCCCTCTCACGTTGCTCTCAAAGAAACCCCCCATTTTTCCTCAGCATAAAATGTTGAAAAAGGTGATTTGAGTATTTAAAGCCAAATACTTCTCTCAGAGTTGCAATGTTTCAACCTATTCCATGTGTTTTGGATGGACTTCCAGGGAACCACATTAATACAGATCCCTTCTTAGGAATGAATTTATAATAACTAAAACATTAATTCATGCATAAACCAAAGAAAAGGGTGTTCAGCACAAAGCAATTATACATACCATCTAACTACAGCAATATTGCGGGCCAAAAGAGAGCCACTTCCAAGACATTTCTGGCATTTTATCAGCCCACGAGATCCACATGTAGCACAGGGAATCTTTCCCTTTCCATTACATTTCTTGCATCTACAGAGAAAAAAGAGCTAGCAAGAGAAATCATCTAAACACGACACAATCAATGCTATCTGACAAAGAATTGGCCAAAGTCACACAACTCCAATGATAGTGTATTAAACCTAGTTGTCAGTAACACATATATTGGATTTCATGCAGTTAGGTGCAATAAAAATATAATAACAAATGGAATCAGACAAACAAATTAAAGCCTGACTCATAACAAAGAAGAGAAATGTAAAAACAGCTTACATTGTGTCGGATCCATCTTTATGAGCAATTAAACCCCTTCCATAGCAGGCAGGGCAATCAAACATCTGATTCTCCTTATAGTACCCAGGTTCTTGGTTGGCATTGCATGTAGAACAGACAATATCTCCCCTTCCTGCACATTCTACAAAACTTACCCCACAATGTGTTAGCAATTGGCAAACACCCAAGCTTTTTAAGTTAATGAATAAAACAACAGGACCATATACCTCCTGCACTAAGTGAACTTGAAAACAAAAAACAAATGGTAAAATGCAAAATATGAATGAAAAGAACCCTCAAGCCTCAAGGACAACAGAAACAATAATAACAAAGTGAAATGATATCGACTCACTAATCTAAAACGTCTATATAATTAACACTCTGGGGTCCATTTTTCCATATCCTTACCAGTGCATTTCTCAATTATTTCTGAATGAGGAATTTTGGTTCGTGTTTCCTTATAAAGAGTAAAGAGAACAGGAAAGTGAGATGTCAAATCCAATTCCCAGATGCCAAGTTCAGGCCTCTTGTCCTTTCCATCAATGGTGCCGCCATGATATGGCTCTGTTTCTCTTATAGTTTCCCTCTCCTCTATAAATGTTTCTAGGGTTCCCACATATACATTACAGTCCTCTACCGCATGAATCCTCCAGGTCCGGGCTGGACGACTTCCCCAACAGCAGCGGTGACCAACATGATCAATTAGCAACTCTCGTATTTCAACTTCATCCAATATTTGCCTGCATGTCGATCATTTTTTTTTATAAGAGTTTGCCAATTTGATGCCAACATGTTAAACTTGAATGTATATCATGTCTAATCTCTGCTGCCACAGGATATGTGGACTCAACCAACATCATAAGAGCAAATTGGAATGATATCAGATCACCATAAATATATAAAATAAATATCCTGATTACGTTGTAGAGAGAAAGGAAATCAAGTAATTGTTTCCTTCTTATAACTCGGAAAGTCTCAAGGAAAGAAGGCACTAGCAAAAGCTGACATATCTGAAAACCCATACGAGAGGAAATTGAGGAGGTACAAGTTTGAAGAGCTTCCAAAATCCAGACCCAATTAAGGTCATCCCTTTTGCAACAATACAATCCAATTATTTCAAACCCCATAATAAAGCAACAATACATGGCATGTTAATGCTTAACCCGTTCAGTAAAAGCGACTTATTCAGTCCAAACAACGTTCAACACTCAAGGCCACTAAATGAAGATTGATTGTCCTTACCTTCGAAATTCATGGACATTTTCACCATAGTCTCCTCCATGCCCACCTCCATAAATAACAGCATCCTCTGCAAACAATAGTAACTTGCAAATTAATATGCATTTGACGATATAAAGACATGTTCAGATGGAGGGAAAAAAAAATCCTTAATTAAAGACGTATCTATAACAAGAACTGCACTACTCTTGTGTTTGTCTTACACTTTGACAAATTTTAAATTGTTGTCAATCAAGCATACCAAGAAAATCAATTCAATGCTAAACGAATATTCAACTCCAAACAATAATTGAGCCCAAAGACGATATCAGAACGTTTTGCGTTACTTGGAGGATATACGCCGACGCCGTCACCGCCCGGATCAGAGTCCGGCGAAGTAATCAAGGCCGCGTGAAGCGAAGGCGGATAGACATTGGAGGAAGTTGCGGCCGACCGAATTTCCTCGACGCTGAGTTCAGTTCCAGCCAAAGAAGCGGTCGGAATCACGGATCCGGTCCGGCCCACGTGCTGGTAAGAGCTCCATCTCTCGATCCTTTTCTCTCCCGGTTCACTCCTCGCCGTGTCTTTAACACGCGATTTAAAACAAAAAAAAAAAACAAATTATATACAGAATAACTAAAATATGTAATGAGAAACCGAGATTCAAGTGTATACCAGAAAGCAGAGGCTCCTCCATCTCCATTTTAGCTCTGCCCAACTCCTTTTAAGTTTTTATTTAAATTTATCTTCAATTTCAATTTCATTTTCCTTTGTCGGTAAGGAACAAAATCCAAGTCAATGTCAATCGATAAGCGCAATATATTAATTTTGCCCCCTTCCGCATCTTCTCCATTAAGAATTGCCACAAGACGGCCAACCGTGTGTCGATGGAAGATTGACCGACCCAACGGTCCGCGCGTTCAGAGTTGTTGGACCCTCGAAAGCCCAAAAGGCCCAATATAATAATCTTAATCATTGGGCCGGTCTATGTCCGGGGTCCTAGTCCCCACTCGATATAAACCCAAATCAACTGCTAGGGTTTTCGTACACCCTTCGCAGACAAGAAGAATAACCAGAGTTGCAGACACGGGCGAAAATGGTAAAGGGCCGCCAAGGGGAGCGCGTCAGGTCTAACCTCAACTTCTTGATCTTACTTATCGTTGTGGTTCCTGCTTTCTCGAAATTTCAATTCCGTTCTATGCTTTTCTTTTTTTGAAATTTTTTTATAGGCTTTACGTTCGAGGAACTATTCTTGGATACAAGAGGTAAAGAAGTGTATCTCTCATCATGTTTTTTTTTTCATTCGATTAGTTGCTGAAATCAGTGTTTGATGTTTGGGGGTGTTCTCGCTTATTTGATTTGTTTGCGTCTTCGGAAACCAGGTCAAAGTCGAACCAGTATCCAAACACGTCGTTGATACAGGTCGAGGGCGTGAACACGAAAGAGGAGGTGGCATGGTACTGCGGCAAGCGCATGGCGTATATTTACAAGGCGAAGGTGAAGAAGAACGGGACCCACTACCGCTGCATTTGGGGCAAGGTCACTCGCCCACACGGTAACAGCGGCGTAGTTCGTGCCAAGTTCAAGTCCAATCTTCCTCCTCGATCCATGGTATTTTACCAGATGATATTTACAATTACCTGTGCCTCTTTGATAAATTTGATTCTCATTTGCTGTTCGATTTCTTTTTCAATAGGGAGCTAAGGTTAGGGTCTTCATGTACCCCAGCAATATATAAGGTAATCATTCGACTTCTCGTAATATTAATCTCTGCTTGTGCTTTGCACTTTGTGCTTGCTTGTTAGAATTTCTCTGTCAACGATGATCATCATTGTATTGAATGATTTGTTGTTGAGAAAGCATGTTCTTGGGGCATTGAAACTAGAGTGTTTCCCTAATGGCTGTCATCTAAGTAGGTGACAATTGAGTTAAAATACCCTGTACTGGTCATTGTTTGTCGATAACTTATGATAATCTGGCTGTGTGAGGGATGTTTAAGTTAGATGGAATGTTCCATATATACTTTGAACCAGTCCTTTTCCATCCTTGCAGTGATAATTTGGGTCAGAATGAAATATTACTGATTCTCATTACGGATATCAAGCCGTCCAATATGCTTCACATTTTAGGGGTTAAATTGAAAACAGCGAATGGGAGTTTGTTGGATTGAGGGTATGTTCATTTGAGGCTTCAATTGGTTTCTGAGGAAACCATTGCGAGGGATTCATGAAACCCAATGCATTTCTGAGCTTGGCTCTTGATTATGGTGCTGCTGTATTTTGTATTTGTTACACTGTTGCAGTGTTTTCAATAATCCTTGGGGGTGATGGTCTCAGATCATATTTTGCTCTGCTAATCAACCTTCATTATTTTTAACGGCATCAAATTTAGAGGAATCTAACTTTGTGTCAATATCGTCTTTTCTTTCTTTTTGCAGTGGCAGCAAGGTGATGCGGTTGATTTTTGGATTATCAGGTGCTCTCATCTGTAGTAGTTCTAATTTTTGTACTCAGCAGGTGCACCAGCTGGTTCCTAGCCTCTGGGTTTCATGCGTTGACAATGTTGATGGCCCTTAATTAAGATGTTGAGTTTTCTTGGTCTTGTTGTTTTGTTTCTATTCCTCTTTGAAATTGAGCGTGGAACCTTTACACATCATGAACTAAAGAATATTTCTCGTCTCCGCCATCTTTTATTAAGGACCATGGTTGTTATTTGGTATTGATATTAAAATATAAATCATATGTTAGACTTAAATTCTTAATTTTCTCTTATAATATTAAATTACAATCCAAATCAAAGTAAATCCTAACTTTATGGTTCAGGATGGTTAGAAATCTCCAGATTGTAATAAGGAATTTGATTTCATAATTACTTAAAAGAGCACCAAATCAAGATTATGCATCCCCCCAGCCCCCCCCCCCCCCCAAACAAAAAAAAATTCATGTGTTTTCTAATCATCGTGGACTTGTCGTTTAAGTATTTCAAGTATTGTGTTTGCCTGGACGCTCGTCAATTTTCAAATCGTCGTAATGGAGACTAGTGGTCTGGTCACTTGGCTTTCTATTTGGTCCAGGCAAAATATTTTCACTTTTAATTTTGATATTAATAAATTTAAAATGTAACGATATTTTTAAATATAATTTATATTTATTAAAAATAATAACAATAAAAAACTTTGAGCTTAGACTAAATAAATAAATAAATAACAAAACAAAAGCATAAGAAATTACAACCACTTAGAGGAGTCGGTTGTCAAATCCTTTAGATGTCTATGAAGGTGAACAGAAATGGCATCGTTCTTCTTGGCCCGTAGGGGCTTCCGCGGAACAAAAGAACTGACGCGGGAGGGGGGGGGGTAACTTTGTTTTATTCGTGAGGACAGCCATGACCTGGCGCTGAGATTCACCGGCCGGGTATTTTCATTAAATTAAAAGATCAAAAGACGATCGCTTTGCACTTGGGACAATTTTACTATTGCGTCATGTTAATAATAAAAGTCGAGAGTAGTTGATTACAATTTTTACACATTGGAGAGCAAGTGGGTGCATGTTGGCCAAAAATGTTGAAGTGGGATGATCGTACATATTAATGTGGGGTGACGAAGAAGTGCAAAGAAAGGAAACAAACGAGTCTGCTAAAAAAAAAAAAAAAAAAAAAAAAAAAAAACAACAGCAAAACATAAAAAAAGAGAAAAAAAAAAAAACCAGACAAGGGGTCGGCGGCGCGTTGCTCGCTTTTCCTGAGATTCGCTTGGCAAGTGTTGCACGAATCTCAATTTCTTGAAATTATTTAAATCCCACCGTTTGCTTGCTCCTTGCCTCCCTCACTCTTGTCTCTTATCTGAAACAATCTCTGTGTCAATATCGCTCTAGCGCCCTTTTGTACCCCCGCTCACTTCTTTAGAGATGGTGGCCGATAGCAAGGCCAAAAGCGATACCTCCTTCGCCGGAACTCTCGCTAGCAGCGCTTTCGCTGCTTGTTTTGCCGAGGTATCGATCCTTTTCAATCTGCTTTTTTTTTTTCTTTAGCTCTCTTTCTTGTTTTGATTCACTAAAACCACCGTTGTTCTTCGTTATGGATCTAGGCATGCATTCGAGAATTTGATTGGTTGATAGATCATCGGAGACCTGGTCTGGGATTTTCTCAATTATTGCATTGATCACATAAACTTAGCATACAATTGAGCAAACATTGATCACTCCCCTTAGTTTTTTACGTCTCAATCGATATATCATCTGCTCTCCTTAAAAGCTTGTAACTTTAAGACTACGGCCAATTCTTTTGGCAAGGTGATGATATTACTTTATGGTAATGTATTGAATTGAATTCCTAACTACATAGCATTATGTTGCCGATCATTCAATTCTTGTTGTCTCATTTATAACACCATGTTACCAACCGTTTATGGCTCTGTGACAAGCATTTTATTTTACCATGACGAGTTAGCGCATCCATGAATTTTGAAGTCACTTACCATTGCATTTTTACGAAAGTTCAAAGGTTGAGCTTTGGGTGATTTACTTTGGTATATTTCAAACCAACAGTTACCTGCTGATTTCGTTGGTTTTTATTGCTGTTAAGCTCACTGGATATTAAAATCATTTTTTGTCAATTAGCAGTTGCTCATATCTATTGCAGATATGTACAATCCCACTGGACACTGCTAAAGTTAGGCTCCAGCTCCAAAAGAAAGCTATTGCCGGGGATGCAGTCACGCCTGTAAAATACAGGGGTATGTTGGGCACGGTAGCTACCATTGGTAGGGAAGAAGGTCTAGCACTCTGGAAAGGCATTGTTCCTGGACTTCATCGCCAATGCCTATTTGGAGGCTTAAGAATTGGGTTATATGAGCCTGTGGGTTTTAAAATCTTCTGTCTGCATTAGCATTGCAAATTATCTTACACTCTGTGATAGCTGATTGTGATTTACTTATGTAATATTAAATGTTTGACAGGTCAAAACCTTTTATGTGGGCAGAGACTTTGTGGGAGATGTTCCCCTAAGCAAGAAAATTCTTGCAGCACTTACCACTGGTAAGATTGATTCCTAACACTTTAGGAACAAAGCCTGTTGCCTCTGCTTCGAGAAAAAAAAAAAAGCGTCAATTTGTTTATTTATTTGTGTGTCTGATGCCATCTGTTCCTCTTGGATAAATATTGGTGCTTTAAATACCTTTGTTTACAATGGAACCACTAATGCACTTATCCTCGTACTCTTGAGTTCTGAAGGATGCTTGTGTAATCAAACAGGTGCTGTGGCGATCACCATTGCGAATCCAACTGACCTTGTGAAGGTGAGACTTCAGGCTGAAGGAAAATTACCGCCTGGTGTACCAAGGCGCTATTCTGGAGCATTGAATGCTTATTCCACAATTGTGAGACAGGTAGTGTATCCCAATCAAGGAGGAATGGAAAAAACTTCTTTTGCCAGCTGCATGGTAACTTTGGTTTCCTAACAATTAGGATGGAGTTGGGGCACTTTGGACTGGGCTTGGTCCCAATGTAGCACGGAATGCTATTATAAATGCTGCTGAACTAGCCAGCTATGATCAAGTGAAGCAGGTGAATGAAATATGAATTGATTTGTCGTACATTGTATGCTGGGTACATCTTTTTTGTGATTCTAATTGAATTTTTCAATACAGACTATTTTGAAGATTCCTGGATTTACAGACAACGTTGTCACTCATCTCCTAGCAGGCCTGGGGGCTGGGTTTTTCGCTGTTTGTATTGGTTCCCCAGTGGATGTGGTAAATTCTCTATTTTCACATATATCCCTCTTATTATAGTTAGAAATTATTTATTGCCCATTTGTATGAAATTTGGCTGCAAACTTGTATATGCTAAACTAAAATATTTCCTTTGCCCTCGGTTGAGGCTTTGATTCCCATTTGTTTGCAAATATTATTTACATTGTAATCTCTGTTGATTAAATACTCATTTTGATTTGGTTCCTGCTGTCAAGGGATAATTGTTACCTTTTTACATATCAATGTTCAGTCGCATGCCACTTTATTTACTGCCTTTACTAAAGGCTAATATGTTAGCTTTGTTCCACTTTCCTGTTCCCAGGTCAAGTCAAGAATGATGGGGGATTCCACTTACAGAAGCACACTTGACTGCTTCATTAAAACTTTGAAGAATGATGTATGACCACTTTTTCACTTGTTACATACCATTGCTTAACAAGTTATCATGATTGACTGTTAGTCTGTTAGGACAGAATTTCTTGGTTACTCTTACTTCTTGGATTCAAGTTCTTCTTTTTCTTGTTTGTTTTCCTGGTTGTTTTTGACTGATTGCTTCCCACATTTGCCCAGTTTTTAATGTATTAACATTCCAATGTTATTTGCAGGGGCCTCTTGCTTTCTACAAGGGCTTTATCCCTAATTTTGGGCGCCTGGGATCTTGGAATGTCATCATGTTTCTAACATTAGAGCAGGTACTGGACACTAATGTCTTTTTCCATTCCACTTTTCGATCTCATCTTTCTTTCTATACCAGCAAGAAGCTGCAAATTAAGCGCGCTTCTTCCAAGGTTTTTTTTTTTTAATCTCTAAAATAATTTTTTAACTGCTTGTTCTTTTTTTGCCTTCTTCATTTGTTCCCATCTCAGGCTAAGAAATTTGTAAGAAGTATGGAATCGTCTTGAGTTGAAGATGACGATAAGCCTGGAGTGCAAGGACTTTTCCAGAACTGAAAATCGTCCCGAAAATAATAAGAGATCTAATTTCAGGAATTCAGATGAGGCACCCAATACTCCTCTGGGGAATTTTAGAAACTCGAAGACTTTGAAATAATGTTTTTTCTTTTTCCTGTGAGAAAAATCGTTGCTCATTGATTTTTTCCCCCGTTGGGTGCTAATAGGTCTTTCTTGCCGATTCTTCGGCCTCAGGAAGGACTTTCAGATCACAGCTCGATGAACGCATGTACTAGTAATTTGGTTTGGTCTTACACCAGACAAAGAAAAGGTGGTTGTTAAATTTGTAATGTTTGGCTTTACTCAGATTCACAATAATAATTGACATAACATCCAATCCATTCTATGGGGTCATGCATTTGTCAAAAAACAAAAATTCACTTAGATACGGACTATTGCAGGAAGGGATGTTATATAAAAATACGTGCACGAAATTGCAAAAATTACAGTCAAAGAGGTACAAAGTTGCCCGCCAACCAAAATTCACTTATTACATGGTTAAATTTTAAGGAAGCGATCATGCGCGCGTTGGATCGTCGGTTTCTCCGATCCGATGTCTCTGTACTAACGTTCATTTTTGTTGCTTTCCTTTTTCACCCGGTCCAGCCCGATTTCACGGATAATCTCGGAACCACATCGGAAATGCCGCCGTTTTCCTCTCGTAAAACCCTGTCGCGTTCTTTTCCAATTAACTTCCATAAAAGCACAGGTACAGTGCCCCGACAAAACCTGCCGTCGTTTTCGTCTCGGCCTGCCTGGTAAGCCCTTTCTGTTGTTTTTAAGATTCTTGTGACTATGAAGTTGTTGACCTTGGAAATTGTCCGACCTGAATTAATAGTTTAGGCCTCGTTTTGTTAATTAGAGTTTGGTGGGTTTTGTACCCTATGGTTTTTTAGCCATAACGTGAATTACCGTAACTTGGACCACGTGGGTCATCATGTTCTGTTCTTCAAATTATCAGAATCTTCCTCTGATTTTTCTTTTTTAGGGAGTAAATTGTAGATCTATCTTAGCATAATGATTATCGATCCTTGTTTTCTCGTTTCTTGGTCAATATAATCTCTATTTAATCAGTTAATATAGGAGACAATGAGGAAATTATATTTGAGAAATAATTGATGTATACGTTGGCTAATTGGTGCTGAAGATTAATTGCATTGTACAGGAAGGGTGGGAAAAAAGGAGAATATTAATGTCGAAGATCCTTCGACTGTGGCTCAGCAAGCCGCCCTCTGGAAATGGCGGAGGGTTGAAGCCTTTGCCTATCGAGACTCTGACGGTTGCTTGTCCAGACCACCTTGTCCTTGCTGATCTTCCTGTTGCCAAGGGCATTGGGTCGCCCACTGCTGCTATTGATGTCAAGACTCTAGGACGAAAGTCCTGCTGCAAGCCGGCTGATCGAGTTCATTTCTGTGTCAGTTGCGATTTCCCAATAGCTATAGATGGATGCCTGGTGTGTTCTAAGCATTATAATTCGCTTATCTTGGTTTCTTCAACGTTGAAACTTGAAACCATTTGGTCAATGCATTGAATTGACTGATTATTTGGACTAATTAGGCTCATAACATAACTGTAAGAACTTGTTTGTTGATGGGTATCCCTTTGTAATAGGGACTTGAATCACCATCTTGCTGATCCCTAATGAATCCCAACATATCCTAATTCATGGCTTAATAAATCTAGGGTCACAACAAATTTCGATCCATCGCAGATGGTTCAGTTTACTTTTTTCTGCCTGCTAAAATCATTTTAATTCTAGTAGCACGAGATGGATGTTCTGCCTTCTAACGTGATTATCTGATGTTCTGCCTTCTGACTGGATTGTGCAAGTAGTGATACAATTTGCTATCTGTAAGGACCTGTCATAAATTTGTAAAATTATTTTGAGCTTCCAAGTCATGATTAAATTTTGCAACAATCACTGTGAAAAATTGTTTTTGCAATTGAGATTCCTAATACTTATGGATTGATTGAGGAATGAACAAAAAAATGCAATTCTTCTTTATCTTTCATTGGAGACAGTTGTGATTAATGCATTTAGAAGATTCAGACAATAAAGATGGAAGGAATTTTCATCTGTGCAGCCCCTCATTGTCTCGAGTCCTTCCTGAAGAGGAGTGAGTTTGAAACTCATATTCATGACAGTGATGCCAACCTTCTACATTCAAATACAGATAAAGCGGGTGGCAATGAATCGGAGGTTCAAAGTGCCAAACAGTCAACTGCTTTGGATTCCACAGTGTGAGCTCCTCTAATACCAATGGTTTCACCTGGTTTGTATTATCAGCTCTTGCTTCTGAAGACAGTGCCGCAGCAACAGCCTAGAGAACAGCTACATGCAAGACCAATGGTGCCACCAAAACCACCATTTTTTGGGCTAGCACAAAATTACACAATAGAAGCCCATCCTGACAATAGCCATCCGCCAGGCTTTGATTACTCAGTCCTCCCAATCATTGTCAAGCGAATATGCAGATTGTGCCACAAGCTGAATCTACTCAGTTTTTAGACAAGCAGCAAGGAATCTTATTCGAGATCCCAATACCTGAATACCCACACATGCATCCTGCTCCACCAACTTACATATACCAAGGTATATCGATCCTCTAATGGCTTCTCAATTTACCCTTCCTCCATGTAGACCTGAAGGAGCTCAGTCATTCTACGGTGCTCCTTATGAGATGGGCCAAATGGCTAGGCCAGATTCTTCACAGGAAATTGGACCAGAGCGAGGCTCGTTGTTGGGATTCCTACCAGGCCCTGCAGCAACCATGAATTTCGTAGCAAATTATCCTCAGGCCCAACCCAGAGGAGTCAGGGAAGCGCAGATGGTTATGGAAGCCCCTCAGGTTCTCAGGTAAATGTTGCAGTTTATGAAGGTGACTGCGGTCGAAATCCAGGAATTCTATCAATGATTCCGCCTCTGCCACCCTTGAGCAAAAAGGGCATGGAAGTTATGCAAGGTAGCAATTCCATGGATCCCAAGGATGGCAAAGGTATATTAGCACCACAGCTCTTTCACCATCGGCCACCACCTTCACTCCCTTTGCCTTACTCCTTATAACCAGACGTGGTAAATACCATTTCGGTGACAATCAGGGCTTTGGATGGCAGCTTGGAAACCGCGATGGCTTTGGAAGCGGCCATGAGTACAGAATCTGTGGCTTTCCCTTCACCTATACTTTGCATTTTTTCACTGGACTTGTAATAATCCCCTTTTGAGTTCTTTTTTCCTTTGCCTTTCCTTCTAGTTGGGATTGAGGTCGTGCGATTCATTGCATTGATAAGCTCACGTACTCTCATATAACTGGTACAAGTAACATGAGAAACCAATCATTTGCAGAGCCAATACCTTGACCTGACCCTCTATAGACTATTTCTAGACCGATGCCAAACAGGCTAAGACAAGGAAAGGGACACCGGAAAATTTTCTTTAAAAAAGGACAATTTTCCTAAAAAAAAAGTGAAGAAGAGGAGTAAGAAGGACAAGGAAAACAGAGGGAGCAATCACCACTGGGTCAATAGTTCAAAATTCGATGCCTGTTTCATGATAGCGTGGACTGTCGAGAGTCTTCTGCTTTACGTACAAAGACGAGAGAACAAGAAAAAAGCCAAACAGGAATAAATCTCCCACACTCAAAACTTGACATGAACACCATGTCTGTGCTCTAAACACTCCAGAGCAATCGCACAAACTGAAACAAAATAAGTTCCCCAAGGAAAGAGGCTGTGTCATCAACTCAGTTTCTGCTTTTCCAGGATCAATCTTCGGACTCTTCCAATGCATTCTACTTCAAATTTCACATACAACTGTCTTAGCTTGATATATGCTAACTGTACATGCTTATCTATAAAATACTCATGTCTTTCATAAGCTGCAGGGACTGTAAGAATGATAAGAATACCTGCGAAAAGTGGCGAGTCAGATATAAGCCAACAGTGACAAAAAGAAGAAAAAAAATTGTAAATCAGTTCTCCTAAAATGTCCATAACCAACTTTTCTTACATGCTATGACACGGATCAATAGATAGATGAAACTTACTGATGTAGCTGAGAGAAAGGATATCGGTTAAGCCACCAACAACGGATATCAGCAACAGGCATGCTGCTAATTTGATGAATAACCTTGTGTCCTTTCCCAGGGCAATGTCATGGGAAACAGAGAGCAAGGCATTCAAATGAATGCAAATGCAAGCTGCAATTTCATTTACTGTCTCTTCTGAAAGATGCAATATTGGCAAAGGTGGAGCTGGTCTGCTCAAAGAAGGGGGAAAAGATTTAGACAACAATTAAGTCCCCAGTTTTCTGTCCTATTAAGCAATTCATAGTGTGCAATAATTTCCCTCTAAAGGTGCATTTACTAATTATCGCTTTCCTGCTTCTGATGATCAAAGTTTGAGAATACCTGTTAAGGATTGCAGCGGATTTGGCCCAAAGGAAGAGAATGGTAACAAGGAGGAGCAGCACACTGGAAACAAGAGATAACAATGTGTAACCAGATCTTTCAAATACCACCCAAGAAGCTAGAGTTAACAACAATATCCCAACTGTAATGTTCTTTTGCCTCCACAGTATCACATCTCCAACTGTTAAACACAGAAAATTAATAGAATTATTCGATGGCACACAACCCCAAAAAGCACTGCCAGTACATTAAAAATCCCATTTCTTTGTCAAATACCATCATCTTCAATTTGCCAACTTTGAGTTTGCTAAAAAGAGTAGAGACAAAAACGCTTGGCTAAAATGGACAGCAATAAAGACCCGCGATCGAAAGATCATATGCGAAATAAAAAGGGGCATGAGTAACTAGTAATTCACACGAGGATGTTCAAATTTACTTACCAAAACCCCCTCCAAAGATCTCATGAACAGTTCTCTGTCTATTAAAAAAAAGACCTGACGAACCCATTCAGATATGGCTCAAAAGACACAACCTTGAATCCTCTTCAGATCTCGTGCAAGAAGGAGCAGATTTGAGCCGATCTCCACAAAAAGCAGAACAACAGCTGCCCTTACCCTTTTATCTGCGTCTTTCTCCCTTTTTTTTTAATGGTAAATTATGTAAGCGGTGCACTCAGGATACAGCGTAAAAAGCCTCGTACTGCCCACTACTTTTCGACCTTTTTAGCTCTCTTGTTTTCTTCACCAAGTTAAATTGAAATAGAAACGCATATGTGCATTCGTAGTCTACAGAGTAGAGGTTTTGATTGATAAGAATGCAAATACGGTTTGCCTGCTCTCTCTCTCTTCTACATTAGAATCTATACTCTAATACTCGACGTTGAAAGGGTTTTCTTGGCATTTCAAAGGTGGTATGCTCGCCGTCCAGAGTCTTATCTTGCGGCTGGAATGGTGATGAAATTGGCAGTTAACGGTTGAAAGATGGCCCCTCCAATGAGACTTTTGAGTCCAACAACGACCAAAGTAATTAATCTGACTGTCCAGAAATAAATCCTTGTCATCGAATTCCTTTATGTATCAGATTCGAGAGGCTGCAACAGTCAATCACAAATTTTAAAAACATAAAATGTCCTGTCCGAGAATATTGTAATATAAAATCGAAATCAATGGACATGTCATCCAGTTGTATAAACGTGGGGTTGCTTCTCTATCAGATTTTTTCGTTATTTTAGTCTCAAATGCAATAGAAGGTAGAAAGAACATACATAATGACGTTCTACCTGAAATACATCACTGTCACCCGATAAAATGTGGGTTTGAAGGCATACATCTCGACTATTTTCATGCAATTTTTTCTTGGCCAGCTTCTTCATTCTGAGGTTTATCATCTTCAAGGCTAGGTTTATCATCTTGGACACTAGCTTCTAAGGCCTGGGGAACTTCTTTCCGAGGTTTATAATCTTCAAGGCTAGATTTATCATCTCGGACACTAGCTTCTAAGGCCTGCGGACCTTCTTCTTTCCGAGGTTTATCATCTTCAAGGCTGGGTTTATCATCTTGGACACTAGCTTCTAAGGCCTGGGGACCTTCTTCTTTCCGAGGTTTATAATTTTTTATGTCAGGTTTGACATCTTCAACATTAAATTTAGCATCTTCAACAGTTGGTGCCATGGCATTGGGAAGATCCAAGCTGGCAGCTATCGCAGCTTTCAAGTCCTGGTCTTCCTTTTCTGCAAGAATATCTTGATATGAGATGGCATGATTCCTTGTAGAATTGACAGCATGAAGTGCCTCTATTGAGTTGCAGGCTTTTGTAATACTCTCAGCATCTTCAGGAGACAGCCACTGCCCATAACCAATGGATGCCTCAGAGGACAAGATAGGGAATTCTTTGGGGAAGTTTCCTCTCACCAGGAATATGCTCCAACCAGAGCTTCTTAAAGAATCCAGATAGGCTGCCAGATAGAATTTTGATAGATGCTGTGGGGCCACATAGAGACTGTTGAAGTTGTACCACTCTCCATTCACTTTCCTGATACAGAACCAATGATCGTGCAAGTGACAAATGAATGCATTTTCCAGATCAGGGTCAATATGCACAGGCTGAGCAAGTGGACTGTCAAAAGGAATAACCTGCAGATCCCAAACCTCTAAAGCCTTTTGTAAAACCTAAAAAAATTCATTTTCAGCAGATAAGCTATTGCAAAATTCATAGTTAGCAAGAAATTAGTTACCATTGAAGAAACAAAATTTACATGCATTTGACCAAGCAATCACACAACTGTTTCACCACAATCAGTTGCAATCCAACTTATGCTTTTTTCACACGCAAAAATAGAGAGAAAAGAAAAAGGAGTATTAGAATAATAAGAGTCTTCTTTGTTACATCATGCCACCATTACATTATTTACTATACCCATAAGATTATTTGATTAAAGAAAAAACATAGAAGCTAAGTTGCCCCTGCCCAACCCTACAAACACGAGAGATCAACAGACTTTATTTTGTGTAACATATTGGATCCATAGACAGTCACAAAGATGAGGACCTAGATCTATATTAACTGATTTGAAATTCTACAAAGATAATTGGGAAAGAGACTATACCATTCTAATTATAGTCATTGGCATTCAATAACTTGAAGTGATATAAAGATGTAGTCCCAAGAGCATACATGTCATTTGGTAGGCATTACAGAGGTTCGTTATCTAATCCTCTGGTTCAGGCTTAGTTTTTCACGTATGTGTTCCACATTGATGAGTAGCTAACTGCATAAATGTTTTATATATAAAGTCCATCTAGCACCAAAGTAGGGCATTGTGAACAGGTGTTATGAAGTTATCTTATGTAACCTCGACTTCAGAAATAATTCTGTGCTTATCTTGCCTACAAGTGACCAGCTGATGACTAATTCCAATATTATGTATATGGCAATGTGTAATTACTGTCTTTATGTACTTTAGGTTTAACGCTCATTATATCTATATCCCAAGCTTGTCTTCTCTTTTATGGGTAAACACAAGGAAGCAAAAAACAGAAAGCCAAAACCACCAACAATCAGATCATCCCTACATAAAGAAATAAATATGTTTTGGAGGTCTAACTGAGTAGCTATGAATAAGGAAGGGTAGAGGGAACAATGGAAAAGACATGTTTGACATACAACTGGGGCAGTCTGAAATACTTAATGACACCCAAAATCAAATTTCATCTTAGCTTTGAACTGAATCCCAAACAGCTCCAACATCCTCACAGGGACTCCATTGGCTGCCTCCCTCCCAAGTTCTGTCTCTCCCCCCAGCTCCCTAAGAAAACCTCCACTGTCTCCTAATTTCCCAACTTGTGACCGTCTTGCTTTGATAAGATATAACCTGTTCACCATTAACTTACACCATAAAGTCATCACAAAATTATCACCTGTTACGTGAAATAGAAGGCCAAAAACTTAGCCTTTTCAGCGGAAATAGCAGCAAGAATGGTACCTTTTCCTCTACAAATTTATTTGTGGTAGAGGAAGTACAGAGATTAAATCTTACAACCGCTCATCCATCTTCCCTTGTTTTCTTCCTCCTCATAATGCACGAAATTATTTATAGGTTGTGAAAAAGATCCCAAATGCTCAACATCCTCAAAGCAACACACAAATTTTCTAAGACCAAACCAAAAAAGAAGGACCAATAAAAAAAGAATTATTGTTGTCCAGAACCTTGAATCATCTAGAGTCAATAAAACTAAAACCCTCAGCTCACTGAACCTGATTTCACGAGAAAGCAACAGAAAACAAGAATACAAATAAAGATTAAATTCAAGATTAAAGTTCTCTTCTTTGCCCAAAACATGCAACTGAACAATCAGAAAAGTTAAAAATCCACCCCCATGCATCACACAATTTTGAACGGTCAGTTCACGAAACCGTAAATGAAATCAGACCCTAATTCCCAATTCAATTTGTTTTTTTTTTTTTTTTTTTTGCTTTTCAGCATTGGCGCGACCCAATTGTATCATAACAAAAATGCAACACTACCAATTCCCTTTCTTTCTCGTCAATTCATCCCCCATCTGAGTAAGTAAACAACACTCAAATATACACAAAGGATGTCCAAGCAACCAAAAACGAGTTAAAAAAAAATAAAAAAACCTGGATGCTAAAATCGCCGCCCAAGGAGACATTGTGAGACTCGACGGAGAGGAAATCGCCAGTGGAGGCGGCGCCGCCCGACTGTAGCATCACCTGGCGTTCCTTGCAGTCGAGATCGGACGCCAGCGCCGCCAAATCAACTTCGGAGAAGAAGGGACCCTGCAAAACGGTGTTCACGCAATGCAAGGCGCAGAGCTTCCCTTCCTGCACCTCGTGATACAGCATCCCTCCATTGCTCGCCCCTTCCATTCCCTCCCTCCAAGACTTTTTTTTATTCCTCTTTTTGTTTTTTTTTTCCTCTAATTCTTTTCTTTTGCTTTTCTTTTCTTGATCTGTTTATAGAGATTCATAAAGAATACAGCGGAAAACCCTAAAGCTGTGCCTTTACTTTGATTGCTTTTATGGTGTCGTGTCAGCCGTTACATAATGCAGGCCCCTTAAAAAAAAAAAAAATTTCTTCTTTCTGGTGGGAGAGCAGAGAAGAGAGAGGCGAAGAAAATTGAGGGCGAAAAATGTACGTAGGAATCTTCGGAAACGCTGTAGTGTGCAGGGTGCTCCCTGGAGGACTTGGCTTACTGGCTGGTGGCTATCTACGATTGACGGCACGACGCCACGTGTATACGGGCTTAGAAATGAGACCAAAAAAAAAATGACACAGATTAAGTCAAATTTTTTAATTATATATATATATATATTTATATTTAAATTTATTAATTCGTTTATTAAATTTAATTTATGACTTATATACTACGTAGTAAATATATATGTAAAATATTTTTATATAATAATTTTTTAATTATAAAATTTAAGTCATATTAACATGCTGAATGATAATATTATTATAAAAAATATACACATATTATGTAGTATATAAATAGTTGTCATTTAATTATATTATAATAATATTTAATGTAAATTAAATTTAAATAATAATTTATTATATTTTAAAATTTTAAAAATAATATAATTATAATTATAAAAATATTTATTATAATATTTGAAATTATTTTTTTTGTTAAATAGAAACATAATCCTATTTGCCTGTTACTTCTATTAAAAATTAAGAAAATTCATTCATATTAGAACTTAGCAACTAAATAAAATAAAAATGGATTTAATTTATAAAACAGTATTTATTATTAATTTTTTTTTGGTTTTTAGGAAGGCCGAGGAATTAAATTTGAAGAGGTTCAAACTCTCTCTTTGTAGTTGGCTACAAAAAAAAAAAAAAAATTAGCGATCGTTCCTCTAAAATTACTGGTCACTATATTTGTTAATTTTAGGGGAAAGAGTTTCATAATTTTATTTGGCAATGCAACAAAAGAATAGGACCCAATTTTCTATGAGAAGTTGAAGATTTGTATGAGTAATAAAGTAAAAGTTTATGTTATAATTAATTATGATATATGGACGACACATATTAAAAAAAGATGAATTTAGGATATAACTCTCATATAATCTTAATTAAATATATTTTATATTCACCGTGACACATAAACTCTTGTAAGACACGATTTTAACAATTAATACTTAAAAAATTCAAAAATAAAATAATCATTAAAAGATCAGAATATTTTCTTGTTATTATTATTATTATTATTATTTTACTTTCTACTTTCATTCCGTTGATACTCGGCTCTCACCCGAGAGAACCGGGTTCGAATCCCGGCAACGGAATGGAAAATTTTGTTCTGTGCTCTAGCGAATAAGGCTAAGATGTCAACCCAGAAAGAGAGGGTGGGGGCAAACGAAAACAGAAAAGCCCTCAAAATCCTGGGCCCTCTAACGGCTGAACAGAAAAAGAGCTGTACAAGG
This sequence comes from Ceriops zippeliana, assembly GCA_037897445.1. Classification (NCBI taxonomy): domain Eukaryota; kingdom Viridiplantae; phylum Streptophyta; class Magnoliopsida; order Malpighiales; family Rhizophoraceae; genus Ceriops; species Ceriops zippeliana. The sequence continues at coordinate 1,528,335 of JBAPLH010000011.1, forward strand.
GAGCATCGACGCAAAGGCACGCGCGCGCACCCTTTTGCCTAAAGGAAAAAACCAAACAGGAGCTTTGACGATCTCCGCGATGCTCCTCCGTTGCTTTCTGGAGTTTATGAATTTCTTTCTCACTCTAGGCTCTAGATCATCGTCTCTCTAGCTATCGTCTTTTCTATAAAGATGCCAAGTTCTCACTCACTTCTGGCCCGATGATCCGGATCCTAATGTGAAAGGCGGAGTCCTTACTCATCTCTCGCATTTCAAGCATCTAAGAGAGAATCCTAAGCCAGTTGCTCTGGACTTCGAGAAGCCGCTTGTTGCCCTGGAAACGGAGATCATCGATGTAAGCAGCATCTTGTTCCTGTTTGTGGGAATGAAGAGTTCGCATTATTGTTTCTGTTTGATTGAAATGACGTGCCTTTTCTGTTGAATCGAAGGTGCAGAAAATGGCAAATGAAACTGGTTTGGACTTCACCGATCAGATTGCCTCATTGGAGCGTAAATATCAACAGGTTTGGTGCAGAGGAATCTTTATGTATTGCATTAGCTCTGCATAAATTCTCAATTAAAAGCTTATATCATTCTTGCAGCAGTTATTGGCGCTTATTAGCTGTAGGCTTATTCAATTTTTCCAACCACTCTCGCCATTTGGTATTTTGTGTTATTCTAAGCTTATGTCAAGCTTGAAAGGTTGCATATGCCATATGGCTAGACCCTTGGGATTGGGTGCTTTGCTATCTCTCCGCGCACGCGCATGTGTTTGTCACACACGCTTGTTTACAAAATTGCATTCAAGTTCTTTCTATTCTTGTGCGCAGGCATGGAATGAATGTGTTTTCTTCCCCAGGAGTCTCTCATGTCGTTTTCTTGAGGCACAAGCTGTTTTTGTACCCATTTTTGCCCGAAGCAGGCACATGCTCTCTCTCTCTCTCTCTCTCTCTCTGCATGATTGTGTCTGTGTTATCTCTTTGCAAAGAACAGATGATTTGTTTCTTAGGATGGGGGAAGGTTCAAAGCAATGAATGATAAGTTATTCTATCTTCTATCACATTTTTGCCACAAAGGACATCCTTTTAGAGGATGACATGCCATTCTAGTAGTTGTTATTATTGAGTATTGTGCGTGGTTCTTTATTCATGAGAAACTTAGTAATATACTTAGCTTCAGGTTTCACTATTTTGCCTATTAATCGGCATATTGCTGATTACTATTGCTGATTTCAGGCGTTAAAGGATTTGTACACACATCTGACTCCAAAACAATGTGTGACAATTGCACGACATCCTAACAGGCCCACTTTCCATGATCATGTGTTTAGCATCACTGAGAAGGTCTGCTGCTCATATGATCTTTAAATTTGAGGTTTTACTGATTGTTAAACAGCATGGTTTCTTCTTTGAGATTTTCTACTCCTTTTTTCTCTTTCATTGAGAACCTCACGGGGGTTGCCGTTTATTAAAACTCATCTCATTGAATTTCTCTTGTATCTTAGTATGTCCAGTTTGTGGAGCTTCATGGAGACCAAGCATGATATGACGATCCAGCAATTGTTACTGGTATAGGAACCATAGATGGTAGAAGATACATGCTCATGGGTTGCCAAAAGGTTAGAAACACAGAAAAGAACATTATGCATAATTTTGGGATGCCCTACCCCCCCTGGGTATGTTTGATTATTCATATTGTATTCCCTTCGCTTCTAGATGAAATAGTAATTCATGTTCAGTTTATGGCATCTTCCTGGATAGTAGGATATTATCCACCAGGAACTTATAAATTTTCACTTTGACTAGATACCGAAAGGCTCTTTGCATGATGCATTATGCAGATCACTATCGGTTCCCCGTAATCACTTTCATTGATACAACTGGAGCATTTGCAGACCTCAAATCTGAGGAGCCATGAAAGTGAGTGGATAATTGTATTCTGAACTTATCGTGGCTTTATTTTCCAAACATTAGCTCAAGTGACATATTTTCCAAATTGCAGGGTGAAGCCATTGCTCATAATTTGAGGACCACGTTTGGTCTAAAGGTGCCAATAATTTCTATTGTTATTGGGGAAGGTGGCTCTGGTGTGCTCTGGCCATTGGCTGTGCAAACAAATTATTGATGCTTGAAAATGCAGTTTTCTATGTTGCTAGGCAATTCAGGTGTTTCCTCAGATTGTTTGTTTCAACCATTAATGTTACTGCAATTACCAACAGATGTGTGCTTGGCTTGTCTTGCCCAAATGAGCAGGATGGGTGTGTGTACATTACATGATTTTTTTTTTTTTGTGTGATATAGTCCTGGAGCATGGGCTGCGATTCTATGGAAGAGTCCAAAGCTTCATCCAGCTTTCTTACATTTGCATAATGGACCTTTAATTGGTGACAGGGCCATACTATTAATTGTCTCTTTTGGATAAATGCAGGCAGCTGAGAAGCTGAAGATCACTGCTGCTGAGCGGTGCAAGCTGAAAATTGCAGATGGTGTCATCCCTGTAATGATCTTCTCTGCTTTCATGCATTCCCCTGCATTTTCTTTGTTTTCCTCTTTCTTTTTCTTATTTTCTTCTTTCACCTTGACCAGCTACTGTTTATTCAGTTTGATTTTACTTGTGATCTATATTAGTTTCTCATAGCCTCTGAAGGATTTGCCTTTTCCCAATTTAAGCAGGAGCCACTCGGTGGTGCACATACAGATCCATCATGGACCTGACAACAGATATAGAATTCAATAAATGAAACCATGGACGTGAGTGTCCTTTCAGGTTTTCATTGATAATCAAATTTGCTTAATTAGCCTAATCTGGTTATTGGGTATCTACAGGAGCTGATGTAGATGGACACAGATGAGTTGCTAAAACACTGCACATGCTCAAGTTCCAGAAAATTGGTGGGTTTCAAGAAGGAATCCCAATTGAGCCCAAAAGAAAAATTAACATGAAAAAAGAAAGAAGAACCAAGTGCAGGAAAGACTCCAGTTGTGGATTTGGAGGATGAGGTTGAAAAATCGATTACAGCAAACCTCAAAAGCCAAGCAGTCATCTGGCAAGCCTTCAGAGTTGGCTTTAAATGAGATTATAGAAAAACTGAAAAGGGAGGTTGATCTTGAATTTGATGAGGCTGTTAAAACCATGGGCTTCAACCACAGGTCTTCCCAGTTACAGGAAGAATTTGTAAAAGCAAATTCAAAAGGCCAACTGATACATCCTGTTCTGATGGACAAGTTTGAAAAACTAAAAGATGAATTTATTGAGGGTCTGTCTGCAGCTCCCAATTACACTAGCCTGAAATACCAGATTGACATGCTTAAGGAGTTTTATAAAGCCAAGAGCATCTTAGAGAGGAGCAGCAAGGGTGAAACACTGAAGCATGAAATCAATAAGAAACTCAGAGAGGCCATGGATCAGCCTGACATGAAGGAGAAGATTGAGGTGCTAAAAACTGTGAAATTCAAAGGCTGGGAGCTTCAGTGCTGGAGATGTCGATCAATAGACAAGGGAGAGTATTGTGAAAATGAAGAAAGAGATAGAAGTTGAATTGGCAGATGTTCTCAAGTCTGCAGGTTTGGACGTTGAGATGGGGAAAAAAGGGAAAGAACCCAGCGACCAGACTCTCAAGGCTAAGTTGGAAAGTTTTAAGGAAGAGACTTGTCTAATGAACTCATCAGATCGGAAAAACATGAATCAGCTGCTGAAATGGGAGATAGCAAAAGGGGAAGGACGCCTGATGCAGCAACAAAACATAAAATTGACAGCAAATAAAGCAAAGGCTTGCAGCAGCTATTAACTCCTTGGAGTTGAAGGCGAAGCATGTAGAGTTGCATGCACATATTGGTGAAAGTATAGAGTGTTCCGGACAACTGAATGGAAGTTTGAAAACTGACGAACCAAAAGAGGAGAGTTCCAAACATGATGAATCAAGAGTAGAGATTAATGTGAGTGCAAATCGTGGCTTTGCTTGATCGAGTTTCCTTCTTCCTTGGCAAGTGTTTCTTAATGTTTATTTGCGAACATATCCCGTTTGAAATTTTGCACTGGTTTTCCTACCTTATGATGAGCACTTCAAGTCTGAACATGCCAACATATATATTCTTATCATTGTCCATAAAGACAAGTGCACAATTCCTTTTGTCTGAAGGTGCCTGCAGTTCTATTGCATGGTTGGCATTTTGCATATTGTTGACGGCAACTATCTCAGAAGTGATTTGTATTCTGTATTTTTATGAACTGTGCAGAACCTCTCTTGAAAATATGCTAACAAGGAAAGTAGAGATAGAAACAACTGTTGATATTTCATCAGTGAGGTTAGAACTCTGTCAAGCCCTCCCAGCCAAAACCTAGTGCAGTCTTTGGCCTCACACAGCTACCAAGAGCTCATTGCCATTGTTGTATTCCTCCATGGCATGCAAAGTCTCCAATTGGATTATAGAGGTCATGTGGCGTTGTTATTTTTTGGTTAGTGCGAACATTTCTGTCTTGGATTAGGTTTATTAAATTTATCAATTTATGCCGCATTTCCTATTAAGTTTTGTGAGAGATATGGCGGGTGCCAAGGGAAGCTCATGACTTTCTTCCAAGCTCGAGGAATAACACCCTTCTTTGCCTATAATGCTATCCATGACTTATGATGCTTCTCGCTCAGTGTGCGCAATTGACTCTCTCTCCGTCTCTTTCCCTCCCTTCTCTCTCATTCTCTCTCTGAGTGTCTGTGGGGGTTCATAAGAATGCCTGCTGTAGTGCCAGTGTCTGTGGCAATTGCCATGTCCTCGAGTATTTGCAGAGTTTTACTTCATAAAGTGGATTGTAATTGCTTGATTGAAGGAAGCTAACTTATGATAGCCATGATTAGTAGAAGCTTGTGAGCTTGTTGTACCAGAAATCGGCCTAATGATACCGAGCAAAATGCAGTTGATACCGGACAACAACCCTGTTACCATACGCAGCTTGTTAGGTACCTGTTACTCTTACAATTACGTTCCAACCAGTTGTACAAGAAACATGGAATATATGTTTCTTTATTACACGTGTATTGTTGTAACTCCAATCTGTCTGACTAGGTTAAGTGTAACAAGTCACAGCCCGCACCGCAGGTGCTAGTAATACTGTTCATTAGTATTGTTGAAAGTTTTAAATTCAAATTCTAATGAGAATCAATTTAAAATAATATATATATAACGTGTTCGATTTACTTTTACATGCACCTTTCACTTTGTCGTTTGGTGCTATGTGACGTGCCGTGATCTAGGAGCAGCTATGAAAAGAACATTTGATCACACGCCTGGGTCGTCGCTTAAAATATATATATATATATATATATATATATATCTCTACGCACACCCTCAATAAACAGTTTTTTAATGTATAGTCTTAGTAAACTTTATTAGTTTTGATAAATATTAATATAATATTCTTTCTATAAGAATAACTGCATCGTAAAAAAAAAAAAAAAGAAGTCCATAGTGTTTATTCCTTCTACAGTCAATCTTTTAATGTTACAGTTGCTTTACTCTAATAACTATAACAATATAATTCTTGATCGTAAAAAATAGTTCTGGAAAAAAGTTATGGTAACTTAACTGGAAATGCTGGTTCAAAGAAAAATTGAAAAAAAAATATATATGGCACGCAATTTTATAAGAAACATTAAAAATATTATGTTTTCTTTAAATGATCTATTTAGATATTTATACCTTGTTATGTAATTTACTTAAAATAAATACTATAATTCTTGCACGACAAAAGTATAATATTTATGCAATACTTTTAAAATAAAAAGAACCGAACAGAACCAAACTTTAAACTGGCGTTAAACCTGGCTTGGCGAGCTGTAAATCTAATTTTTATTGCCGGACCTGCAGGTTGTGCACCGCACAGTCTAACACCGAAGGTAGAGGAGACAGAACGTGCTTATGATTTTTGCCCGGAATTTATCCCATTTTCATTTATTTAATTATTTTTTTTGGAGGAAATGATCGTTTATTTTTTGGGTTGAATGACCATATTGCCCCGGAAGGCATTTCCCAATCAGTCCGTATCCCCTCGGGATTTCTCCCTTTCTCCACCGGCCCAAGGAAGGGCAATTACAAAATTAAATATTTTGTTTATCCTTTTTAAATTTCTATACAGAATTTTCGCCCATTTACACAAATCCTAAGATCGTTTTATCCCCTTGTATATTTGTGTTCCTGAGGCATCGTTGGTCAATTTCCCCTCTCTCTCTCTCTCTCTCTCTCTGAAGCCAAGCTAACAAACTCAACCCTCTCTCTTGCTTTCTCTCTCTGCTACCTCATCTCTCTCTCTCTCTCTCTAGGGTTTCGAAAAGAAATTCAAGAAACCGGCGCGGAGCTGTAATCTTAGGTTTTGCAAACTTGGATTCCTTGACAGAAGATTTACTTTCTTGGTTTCTTGATTCGTGCGGGTGTCAATCTTTTATGTGGCCAGAAGAGCCGCCTTTCTCCATGTTGCTTCCGATGTTTCGTTCTTTCGCTAGAATTTAGCGTCAATTTCTTGGTAATGATGAGTTTTGGACTCTTTCTTGATTGCTTGCTTCTTTCTGATGCCATTTCGTTTTCGGATATAGGAAATTTTTGCGTAAGGTTCAAGTTGAGTGAAGTACTCTTGTGTAGGATTTCTCGAAAGTGTAATAAGGAATGAATAAGAATTTAGGTTTTGGAGTCTAAACCGTTGGTCTTTACAATAGAAAAATTAGTAAGTAAAGGAGAGTTGAGTTTTTGTAATTCCATTATGAGCAAGTGGTTTTCAATTTATGCAATGCTTTTACGGAGTCTTGAAGTTAGGAATTTAGTTTCAAGAACATTCCTCTCAAATTCAGTTGAATGTAAAAAGTGTTCTGGTCGTCTTCTGTAGGTCTTAGATTAATTAATGACCCTACTTATTACTTTTATTGATTTAAGTACATGTTCCTGCAGGCATTTGAAATATTAATGTTTGTAAATGTTGTTTGGTGGATGTTGAATGACAGTGACCATGGATTTGAATGCCTCACCACTACCTGAAGACGATGAAGAGAATTTTGAAAGACATGTAGAAGAATTCACTGTGCCAGAGGACCGTTTTGAGACTGCTGTTGAAACCGCACGACGGGTACTTCTGATTGTTTACTTTTGCCTAAGATTAAATTGTAATTGAATTATCATCCATAATGAGAAGCTGATTGCAGTGGCATTTTATTTGGCATTTTGAGATGAGTGCCTTTTGCATTTGGGGCAAGTTAACTGGAATTTCATTCATAGGGAGTAGAATGAGTTAAGGGATAGAATCTGGACATGCATTTATAAGGTTCAATGACTTGGGCTTCTTCTTCTTTCTTTTCTGCTGTTGTGCTTTTTTGGGCTTCTGATACTTGAACACTAGGTTATACAAATGTGCCTTCGAATCTTCTGTATTTGTGTCTAACATTTAGTCTCTTTGATGTTCTTAATTCTTACTGCATTGATTGTAATCTTGCTGAAATGAGTTTCGGTGAATAAAAAAAATTCAACAACTTATTATCACCAGAGCCATTTCATTATGGATTTGACTTGTGATTAAGATGCACTTGCACATGTTCAAAACTTTGGCTGGTAGAGTGAAAATGTAGAGTGCTAAATCCCACAAGCAAAGACTATCCTTGTTCTAAGCATTTAGGCTCTTGATGCACATGCCTTTGGTATTTTTTGTATAGCCATGGAATGTCATGTCTGTTTCAGTTTAGTGCTGTTGATGATAAGGGCTCGTATATGACTAGTAGTTATGTGGTATTTATCACCATGTGCAGTGGACTGGTATAGTTCACACTATGAAGAAAGAATGTTGTGTCTGTTTCAGTTTATTGTTTATTCTAGATGGAAACCTGACAGATGTCTGATTTTTTATTGACAAACAAATGACTTCTGTGATGATAATCTGTTTCACAGTTTGGTCTCACTTTAATCTCAATCCCAAAGCTCTCAAATTTGAATTTTCCTGAATCTCAACCTTCATTTCAATCTCAATTACCTTACATGCTTTTCATTCATTAATTTCAAGGCACCCCCTCAAGGGATGAAAGTTGAGATATTGCCTGCATGCATATGCTGTTCTGCTTTCATACATGTCTAATGATCTTTCATATATGTTCGGTTAGGAGCGTGAGGAAAGACGCAAACGTTTGAGAAATGAACGCTCGGATGAGAGAACTGTCCATCCATCTCGGCAACCCATGCATAATCAATTTGTACCAAATAAATACCACAAGACCTATGATAAAAATAAGTTGCCTCCTGGTAAGTTTCATACCTTATTGATCTATTCAGAAGTATCTTGTAGTTGTTCTAAGATGCTGTTCTAGATAAGTTTGGTTTTTTGTTTATATACCTACTGTGATAAATTTTTTTTCCTTTTTTGATGTAAAGTGAACTATGCAAAAGTGGCTTATGTGATTCTGACTTGTTTAGCAGTCTGGTTTATGAACTATTGTGCATTGAAGGCTCTCTCCTGGAAGCCAGTTAGAATCACTCATTTCATGTTGTCATTTCCTCGTCTGCAAATCTTTTACTGTGTAGCCAGAATATTGACTTTTCTTGTATTCCTGTTTGAAACATGTAGTTTTGGTCTTTTACCTTCTTCTGAGTGATGGCTTAGTCAGTCTACGCGTTGATATTTTGCTTTTGTGTTCCATGATTGGAATACACCATGGTTATATCATTTGACTGTAATTTAACTAAGTTGTCCTTGCCATTGAAGGCTGGCTGGACTGTCCTTCTTTTGGTCAGGAAATTGGAGTCATCGTTCCTTCTAAGGTCCCACTTTCTGAATTTTACAATGACTGTATCAATCCTGGTAAAAGATACTCTTTTAAACAAGTGGTGAAACTGCAAAAATGTGCGGGAAGAACAGTAAGTACTATGAACTTAAAGTCTCCTTTTCAATTCCTTCCAGTCCTGTTATGTGTGTTTCCACTATCATAGACATTACTATATTGTCCATGTAATTAATTTTGTGAAAAACCATGGATTGTCTATATTGCATTGCTGTTTGTTTAAACATGGACATGTACACTAAGAACTTGTACAAATATTTCTAGGTATCTATTTGTTGGCAGGAGGAGGAGATGTGCACTTTTATGTCATCATGTAATTCTATTTGACTATTCTTTAAATTGTTGTTTTGTCTCCTTCCAGATACAAAAATGTGTGGGAATAGTTTCCTCTTCTACTCCTTCTAGTCCTGTTATATGTTTTTCCTCCATCAAAACAGTGAATACTATTTTTGGCATGTATTAATTTGGGAAGGCATGAATTATGGCATTTCTAGTTAGAAAACCCAGATAAAATGGCAACCTATGCAGTGAAAGAAGCATTGTCATGCATTTGAACATGGATATGTAGCTAAGAACTTGTACAAATATTTCTGAGTATCTATTTATTGGAAGCAGGGGAGAATTTGCACTTATCATGTAATACTCTCAGACCATTCTTTAAGTAAATTTCCCCTCTCCTTTCAGCTTGGTCTAGTGATTGATTTAACAAATACTACTCGTTACTACTCACCAGCAGAATTGAAGAAAGATGGGATTAAGCATGTTAAAGTAAGTTATCATCATCAATCATAAATTCATGTTTGATTTATTTATTTCTACTGTCATTTGTTAGACCATATATGCTTAAAATTACTTTGGCTGCTTAGATTCCATGCAAGGGTCGTGATGCTGTACCAGATAATGCATCTGTAAATAACTTCGTTTATGAGGTATTCTTCATTTAAGACACCTTTTTCATTTTTCCCATGTGGGTCTTCTTACAGTGTCAACTTCCTTTCCCATTACTTTTGAATTTCCCTGTGCAGAATGCTACTGAGCATGTTTCATATGTTGTCTATACTGTTAGATCTGTTGAAGGATCCTGACTTGGGTCTGATATTGCTAATGGTAGAACATCAACAGAAACTTGTCCACAAGCATGAGTTTTGTACATGTGCTATGGGTGGTGTGTGGTGTGTGGCTTACTAGTGCACTCATGTGTGCTTATATGCCAGGCAATGTTCAATCATTTTCATTTTTGTGTCATAAATCATACTATCTCCTTGCAAGCCTTTGAAAAGACAAAAAACAAAAACAGAAAAACCAAAAAAAAAAATAAGAGGAAGGAAAAGTCAATTGTTTAATCGGCATTTAGACAACTGAACTGACCAATGGGTGGTATATTTTCACTCTTTGTGTGTGACAATCTTTTTCCCAGGTCACCCAATTCCTTTTTCGTCACAAACATACAAAGAAGTTTATTCTCGTTCATTGTACACATGGATTCAACCGCACAGGATATATGATAATTCATTACCTTATGCGTTCGGCATTGATGTCTGTCACACAGGTCAGCTTTGATATGTTGTTTCATGGTCATCAATGCTTTTCTTCTTTTTTTCGTTATTTATTTATTTTTAAACTTCATTGTATTTGCTACTTCTGCAGGCAATAAATTTATTTGCTGTAGCACGTCCTCCAGGAATATATAAGCCAGACTATATTGATGCCTTATACGCATTTTATCATGAGAGAAAGCCAGAAATGGTTGTCTGCCCACCAACACCTGAGTGGAAGAGATCCTCAGATCTTGATCTTAATGGTGAAGCAGTACCAGATGAAGATGATGATGGAGCGTCAGTTGCACATTTGCATGTAAGCATATCTTTTGACGTAAATAAAGTTAAAGTTTGGCATCGCTTTTTTTGTTGTTCAATCAGTGATAGCTATTGCTGATAGCTATCAATTTTTGCTTCTGTTTTAGCATATATTTTTTTTAACAGAAAATGATGTCTTGTGTTTTGGGGCTTGTGTACACATGTCAATTCAGGAGAATCATGATACACCTGTCATGATGACCAATGATGATGTGTTGGGAGATGAAATACCCAATGACCAGCAGGATGTACTGCGGCACTTCTGCTACCAAACACTTAAGCTGAATGTTCCAGTAAGAGTTCTTCTATGACCTTTCTTTGGACTTTGATATTGGCTGCTGATTTGCACGGGATATGTTTGAGAAATCTTTGATGGGATTTCTTCTTCTTCTTTTTTTAAGTCAAAATGTAATCTTTAATTGGGAGTTGCACTCTTGTGCCATTGGGCTACCTTTTACATGGCTATTTCTTGTTAATGTCACCTTAACCTCACTCTCTAATATTACCTTGCATATCCACACCAATGTCACATCACAAATTGTTGTTGATAAGTCACTCTTAGATCTGCCATTTGGTGCTTTCTTACAGTGTTGTTTGTTCCTTAACATGAAAAGGTTTCAAACTAATGTGGTGTCTGGATCAGACTTCCATATGAACTTTCAAAGTCTGCTTGGCGTTTTTCAATTTCAGTCTTTTGTCTTGTGGATATGCTTCAGTCTCATTTGCTGGCATGAGTTTTGTAATGACATTTTATATTTCAGGCACGAGGAAACCCACAATTCCCAGGGTCTCACCCAGTTTCTCTCAACAGGTCCAATCTGAATTTCCTTTTATAATTGGACATCACTTTTTTTTTTTTTGGTACATTGCTTTCTGTGGTTATAGATCCATTCATCGTTAATTGGACCAATTCTACACTAGGATAAATTTTGCTTTGATTATTTATCTTTAACAATGTTTTGAGCATCTAGGGATATTGGTTGAACTATTTTTGGCAATTTTTAGATGGTAATAGATATGATTTGTGTTTGGGCCCTGAAAGATCTATAATTAGGGGAATGGCCTTATGAAAAAATAGGTGTCAATGGTGAGGGGTAGAAGCTGGAAAGTTGTGTGAAGAAATCCTTTTTCAGATGCAGATATGCAGTTGGTCAGTTGTTGAAAGCTGCTTTTAAGTAAAACTATGTAGTTCACATGCAATGCACGTGATCACTGAAATAGATATTTTGTTGGATCAATTGCTTCTGGTACATATGATAAATTTATAAGAGCACAAATATAAGATAATAAAATTACTCTGGACATGATATCCTGGTAGTTTTAAATATTTATTAAAAATAGGAACATAAATAATGAAAATTCACTGTTATCATAATTTCAAAATGTGTTCTTTTGATTTTCTTCATTATCTGCTAGTAGTTTCAAGATTAGAAAAATGAAAACAATATTTTAAATTTAGTACATGCTCTGTGAAGAATTGAACTACAGAAGGTAGTATAGATAATATTTTGTTTCCCTTGTAATTCCAAAAAGAAATCTATACAAAATGGAGAAACTAATAAATGGGCTTCAAAAGATTTATATAAAATATACCTCTCTTTAATTTTTTCTTTTTGGTATGTGGACCAAATGATGGATTGGTGGTAGAACAAAGGGTATGAGAGGAATGTACCATTTATGTTGCTGTGTAATATATGGAAAAATCAGTTTGCTGCTTTCTTTCATTTTGTCCACCTATAATGGAGACCTATAAAATATAGAAGAGGCATCAATATTACAGCCAAGGATTGGGGCACGCATTTCCTCAGCTCTACGTTTTATGTTTGCAATGAGGACATTTGCATTTTCATATGCTGCTCTGGACAGATACTGGAACTGTTTTGTCTTACATATGGACGTAATAGGCTATTTTTCTTTCAGTTCTCTCTTGGTCTTCTAGTGTTCGTATTTTTTTCCCCTCCTTTTGGTACATGGTCTTGTCATGTTTTAATTATTTGAAATTCACTGTCATGGGATATTCAGGGATAATCTACAGCTGCTAAGGCAGCGCTATTATTATGCAACATGGAAAGCTGATGGAACACGTTATATGATGCTAATTACAATGGATGGATGCTACTTAATTGATAGGAGTTTTAATTTTCGAAGGGTCCAGATGAAATTTCCTTGCAGAAGCTCAAATGAAGTATGCATCTGTGTATTTCTTCTTCGAGGTTGGTGTTGGATGATGGTACCATCCCTAATATAGTCTTTATATCTCTCTTTGACAAGGGCGTAGCTGATAAGACACACCATTATACATTGCTTGATGGGGAGATGATTATTGACACTGTGCCGGACTTGCAGAAGCAGGAGAGAAGATATCTAATTTATGATTTGATGGCAATTAACCAACTTCCTGTCATTGAGGTTAGTTTTTAGTAATAACTCACAGCAAATCACGCCATACTTGGTTTTGCTGTTACTTACATATTCAGTATATCAGCTCATTTGTGCATGAAATCATGGTTGTATCCTCTGATTCATATTGTAAAAAGTGCATCAATGTCCTAGTGTTCGATAAACCACCGGCCTTCACATTATTGGCATGGACATCTACTAATAAGATCGTTGATGATTCAACATTCTGCAGCGGCCTTTTCATGAGCGATGGAAAATGCTTGAAAAAGAAGTGATTGAACCTCGAAATAATGAACGCCAGAATATTTACCAGAGTAGGAATCCTTATTACAGATATGACCTTGAACCCTTCAGGGTGAGTTGTGGGAGCCAAATGTACTCTTCACCTTGTTCTGCTCTTTTTGTGTTAGCTAATGATTTGTTCAAGTTGTGGGCAGGTGAGGAGAAAGGACTTCTGGTTACTTTCAACCGTTACAAAGCTATTGAAGGAATTTATTCCAAGGCTTTCACATGATGCGGATGGTCTTATTTTTCAGGTGAGTTGGATTGCTTTGCATGGGAAAATATTCATTATAAGATAGTGCATCCTATGATTTTTTTTGCACAATCTATGGGATACTTTTTGTTCTAGGAAACTTCTGCATCCAAAATTTTTGTGCTTTGTCACTGATTAATGCATGCTTTTTCACCGATCAGTTGCCTGTGATTGAGTCTCTGTCATTACAAATCTCTGGTTCTGTGTGTGTACATGTGCTAATTATTGATTTGTTGCACATCTTGTGTTTTTGTGCAAAGAGTGGCCATGATATTCTAAATTGTGGTTTTACTTGGTTATTGGGTTGAGAACAATGGATGTTTTGCAGGGTTGGGATGATCCTTACGTACCTCGCACCCATGAAGGGCTTTTAAAGTGGAAATATGCCTCAATGAATTCAGTCGATTTCCTATTTGAGGTACTTTTGTGGGCTCATCTAGAGACCTAGCTCTTGCTATACTGACAAGCATTACTGATGTAAAGTTACATGCAATAAACAGGTGGATGCTGATGGTAATCCACTACTATATCTGCATGAGCGGGGGAGAAAGAAGCTAATGGATGGGAGCAAAGTTGTATTTAGAGGTTCATGCTAG